>JALIRH010000004.1:40347015-40637015 GCA_023055505.1 Callipepla californica brunnescens | reverse complement strand
TGTGAGTAATATGTTTTATATCATAAACATTCCTTTCTGATTTACTTACTGGAAAAAAAAATGCCATTTTAGAAAAGAAATTAGTATTTTTTTAACATGATTAGCAAGCCATCTGTTGACATTTCAGTACAGTCTCTTATGAAAGTCCCTAGCTTACTGCTTCAGTTTTAACATAGGAAGAACCCAAAATAGTAATGTCTTTTGCAGTTGAATCAGAATAAGGTGATTTAGAAAGGGCAGATTTGAGAGAACAATAAAATACATAGTTCCTAGAGCTCTGAAAAACTTTTGCAATGAAGCGAGAATGCAAGGGGAATTCACCTGATTTTGTCTTTTCTTTCTTTCTTTCTTTCTTTTTTTTTTTTTCATACTGGAAATGAGTCCAGATTCCACAAAAAGATTAGCTGATGCTTGCAGACTTTTCAGCTAACCTCATCAGAGTTTCAAGGCACATTTGCTAAGTTTCAACCTAGGCAATGTCTGTGTTAAACCCATACCAGTGTAGGGTTTGCTTCCCTGAAGAAGTTATGTAGCTGAGTAGAGACTTACATTATATCTTCAAGTCCTCAGTATCCCCCATGCTGAAGGGTGAACAAATGTGTTTTAGCAAGAGGGTGCTCTGCACTTTGAAAGCAGGACAAGCTATCTTATATTCCATGTGTGGTGAAAGTGTCCTCATGAACTCACACAACAGCTAAATAGCAATTCACAGCTTTGCTTAGCACACGCTGACTTCTCCCTAAACGCACACTGAAGATGAATGAAAAAATACTGAAGTCAGTATATCCTTAGTAATCTCATATTTACAAAGCAGAATCATTCCAATGGAATTAACAGTAAATTCCCCAAACCTTTTTTACCACTCTGGGACTGTTGGTAGTCTGCTTATGGACTATGAGTTGCCCCTGTGAAATCTCTGTTAAAGACAGAGGATTTAACTGAGGTTCCTTTTGAGATCTGGGGTTCATTTCGACCTGAAACTCAGAATCATTATTTAGCAGAATAGGTATATATTATACACAGTATGACACCCATATATGCATAGCCCCAGCAAGTATGGCTTCACAGGTCCAGTACTTCGCATTGGGAACTAACTTGAGACAATAATATGGTAGAACTGACCAGAGTGAAAAAGTCTGGTGTACCTCATCACAGAATGCCTCCTGTGATATGCCTCTTGGTTCTGGGAAGTGATGGGAAAATGTACCCACAGATCTCAATGTCTTTGCAGAACTTGCATCAGGAAAACCCAGACTGCTTCACACCTGCAGAACTTAAGATTTTCTAAGATCCTGTGCAAACCTGCAAGTAGAACCAGTCTTCATGGACTTAAAGCCCATCTCTCAAACTGTCCAGATTCCAATCTGACATTAAATGAACTTATTCAAGTTTTATTTTGTTTTGTTTTGAAGCTAAATAGACTTCTGATATCCCATTCTGATTTCTTAATATAGTTCATACACAATTTCACTTCACTCATTTACTCTCTTCCCATCCTACTGTAAGGTAGATGTGCAGGAAGGAAAGGAAAAGAATAACCAGCTAGCTCACAACTACCAGAGGAAAATGAAAAGAGACACTAGTGGCAATTTTTTATTTATTTACTCATCCTAATTTTCCTCTCAAGCCTCAGTTAAGCAAAGCTTTACAAAGACACCGTTGACTTCCTTATTGTCTGCGAGACTTCTGCAGATAGAGAATAGCTCCAGGGCTACTCTAATCTCCCCAAGCCACTCAATTAGCATTCGACCTATTGTGAGAAGCCTGTGCATTGAATTTTCAGTCACCTGGGCCTGGCGGACATCTGTGGATGATGAATGTTTGCTTGTTCTCACGATACAGGGGTCCTGAGCAAGTGGACAGCATATGTACCATAATTTCCTGGCTAAACACTGCAGTCTCTTGCTAATTATTAAAGATGCAGAAGCCTCTTTATTTCTCTCACCCTGTCGCTCCCTCTGCCTCTCTCACTTTCTTTATGTCTTTGTTCTGTAGCAGCCTCAGCAATGGAAGGACAGCAGTTTAGACGCCTCAGTGTCTTGCTTGATTGAAGTGGGTTGAGTACAATATCCTTTCTTTCTGTTATATTTACAAACCAGAACAGCTGAACTGTACATCAAAGAGCAGCCAAAACATTTCTTCTGTCACTTCACAGGCAGCGAATCTCACCAATGTCTGCTTGTATGAAGTAAGCAATTAAGATTGCATTGAACACCCCTAAAGTACTGATACATTCAGTTCAAGCTTCAGCTTCACTTAGGTCTAATCATCTTAATCTAATCACTTCTTGGTTGTTTTGTTTTGTTTTGTTTGTTTGTTTTGTTTTTGCTATGTGCAGTTTTTTAATCTTAAACTAATTAGGTTTGATTTATTTCTGGTCACTTTTGTAATTGAATGTACCTGGGCAGAATGAGATTTTAAGAAATGTTAGACAGATGAGGGCAAAAGGATGAAAGGACTTTGACCCAATGCATCATTTCAGTCATATCCCACTTTTAATCTTTTCTACTCTTTCAAGCAAGAAATATAACCTAAAATATAAAATGAGGTAGACATTCAAGGCTCTGTTACAATCCCCAGTATGCCACAAAAAGAACAACCTTGCCTTTCTTCCCACATGTGAGTTACCGGCATCGTGACAGCTTGTGAGTGTCAGTGGTGGTGGAACTCAGCCATCACCTTGGAGGAACAGTGAAACGTCACAGTGGAAAGTCTTGAGTCCTAAACCAAGAGCCAGACTGGAGTATTAACCAGGTTGACACAATTCACCTTCTTGCTAGGATCAAACTGCCATGCTCACCTTGACACATCTTCCACCACGGCTGTGCAAACTCTGCCCAGTCCTAACCTGACAGTGCTGCATCACCCGTGGTGTCACCCAGAGGTGGGTGTAATGCTCACATCATAATTCCCTGGAGCACTGCAAAAAATCACCAGCTAGCACTGACCTCTCAGTTTTTAAGTCATCCCCTTGTTTAACCCTTTGTAATCAGTGGACCTGTGTCTTAGTAAATCCCACACATGTGCCAATATTTCAAACCCAGAAGGCTGTACAGAATGAATTCCATTGAACTCCTTTTAATGTGGTCTTCTGGCTGAGGTCAGGAGTAATGCACTCCATCTAGAAAATGTTTTAAATGCTTTCCATGTTCATTGTGAAATAACAATGTCCTCTGATTAAAAAGCCATATCAAAGCTAAAGGGGTGGGTAGCACAGCTTTCTCCAAAGAATGTTTCAATTAGGTTTGAAATGGTATCAATAAGAGAGAAGAAATGACCCATGCACAGACATTTTCCTCTCTGCCTGATCTCTTGCTGAGCTTTATGCAGTTACATACCCCAGAGAAACTTTCTTTAAAGCAGTCTGTGTTTGTGAGTGCACAAGGCTGGGGGTGGGAGTCAGAGGTTACACCACACAGCAGCTAAACCAGACTTAAATGATTGATCTTGGCTATTTAAATGAGCTTCTAAAATTACACATCTAACTTTTCAGAGTTTGCGCAGCAAGTTTTATTGTTAAACAATAACTTTCTATAGAAAAAAATTTGGCTTTGTTCTTTGTTATCGGTGAAAAAAGAAAGAAAGTTACTGGCTTTGAATCAGCAAGGTTGGTGCATATGACTGCAGGCACAATTATCACTGCTCCTGCAAAAACACAGCGATCTGTCCCTTACCTTAAAACTGACCTGCACAAACAATGCATCAATCAGAAGGCAGATCTGTCTATGTACATATTTATCTGGCTCTCATTGCTATATGGCTCTGATCATCACAGTAGTTTGAAACCTTTCCTAATCCACCTACTGTCCCTCCTCTTTTTTCTTTCATTTTGACAGTGATAACTGCTTGAGTCTTTCCTGTCATCATTTGCCCTTGACTCTGTGGAATAGTTTGGAGATCTTTCAAAGGCTTGGCCTGTTGTCAGCATCAGACTGTGGCAAGGAATCGGATGGTAACAACTCAGAGAAAGGTCTGCACTGTGGTTCTTGCTCTACAATTAATTCGTCTACTCTGCCTGAGAATTTGCAATCCTGAATATATCTAGGAGCATATGCATCTGAAACTACACATTATATTGAATGAGTTTAAAAAATGTCTCCAGGAGCTAATCATCAATGACAATGAATTGTGTTTGTGTGGAGATTATTACAGCTTATTAAAATATTTTCCTTTGCAGTATATCCTGCAATCCCATAAGTCCACCTTTGTTTAGAATCCTTACTTTTTTTTTTTTTTTTTTAGATGACATTGCAGGTTATTGCTGTTTGATGCAGTTGGAGTTGGCGTTTTAAAATATTCATTTCAGATCAGAAGTGATGTATTTGCTTGAGACGTGAGTGGTTTATAACTGCCAGCATTGACTTTAAATTTAATGACACAAAGAATGTCACGTACATGTGACACAGTCATCATTCCCTTCATTGTAATGCAACTTTGTGGCACAGACGACATCATTTGTATGCGAGTTTCCATGCAAATAATGTCATTTGAATCCTTTTAACAGAAGATAATGACACAAAATTCCAGGAGAACAGGGAACAGGCCATGAAATAAGGACTTTCAAGTGACAAATGGCAAGTTACCTTCCTTATTTACATTTCTCTAATTTTTCTTCTTTTTCTTATTGCTCGAGGCCAGTTGGACCCATAGGAACGGTCAGGCAGGGAATAAGAAGAACAAACACCTTCATATCCCCATTAATACATAGTCTGGATAGAGGGGCACTCCCACTGGACTGCACTCAAAAGTTGCTCTGATACTTTTGTTCCATTCAAAGTTTGTTGTTTTTCTTTTCTTTTTTTTTTTAATCTTTTCACCTTTCATAACAGAAATGTCACCATCACCCAATACAACAGGCCCTACAGATGCAGCCGCAATCCCAGCCCACCTGGAGGAGATGATAAGAACCTCAATAAGCAATCTCTTTGTCCTGTCTTTATCTCATCCTTCACAGATAAGATAGAGCCAGATTTCTTGGGCCACTCTAACAACGTGTCCACCATTTTATCCTGTTACTTTTCCCAGAGAATGATGACCTTATACCTGCCCACCCTCACTTTGTGCAATGCAGCCATTCTCCATCTGCATTGAAATGAAACGTTGGCCCCTCCAAACAGCAGGGCTTTTGTGTTCACCTTGAAAAGATCCATACATGGATCTTTACACATGGATAAATAAATGCAGCGCATCTCATACTCTGTGCCATGTTGCTATCATGTCTAGGATACAGCGCCTTTTGGATAGACTGCATTCAGTTAGTCCAAGTTCATTGATTCAAGTGTCTCTCTTTATTTCTGAGTGAACTGAAGTGCATTATTAACTGAAAGAAAAAATAACACATAAATGAAAAGCTTTTTTTTTTTCCTTGTGTAATTTTACCAGCTTTACCCACGGAGGTTTTTAGCTATTACTAGTGAATAGAACTATTCTGGAATTTTATCTCCGCCCACCTCCCCCTTTAATTTCTACACATGTAACTTTCTAACCTTAGCAATCTCAAGAAGAAGGCTGGTTATGTTGCTTCTCTTGAGCTCTGCATCTTGAGATGGGATTTGACACAAGGAATCAAACAGTTGCTCTGGTATGCTCTGCACAATATTTCCAGAGGTCCTTGATGTTTCAGTGCCTGTAACGTAAGGACATGAAACTTCTCCCTTTTTTTCCAATAGTTGTGAATTTAAACACTGTTCTCCTCTATTGATGAACATATTCTCCATAAGGAGTTGCATTAGGGCTCAACACAGCAAGTATCTACATCCAATTTGCATAGCTTTCTGGCACAAAAAGTAACTTTCCCTGTGGAAAGGGAAGAGGTCAGAGGATTACATGGGAAAGGCCATTATTCACAAAAACAGATTTGTCTGTTATGTCATGTTTTTCACAGCTTTAGGCTCCAAAATTTCTAACAGCAGAAGCAGCCCTCTTGAGGTTAAAGAGAAGGATCAGCCTGTAACTTCAAATGATGAGGGAATAACTCACTGCACTCTAAGCTGTACCAGGACCTTCCCAAATTTGAAGACATCGTGAATGTTTATATTCTGTCATTCTTGCTGATCTTTTCACATCCCCACAAGAAATGTGCCATGTCATCTGTGCCGTTTGGCTAGTTCCTTGTGGGGTACTCACCACGTTCCTAGGCGGTTGGTCCTCCCTCTCTCTCATACCACACCTTCTGCAAATATTTGAGCCACTGTCCATGTACCTATACCTCCGAAGGTATCGAACATGACTGGTAACATTGTGGTGGACGTAATAGACAAAAGCTTGATTCCTTGCATCAAGTCTCATCTCAAGAAGGAGTTTCAGGAGGGGCAGTGTAAACCCTGTTTGGAAGGGAATGGCTGCATCACGCTGCAGTTAGAGTGTTGGAGGCTTACAGTTTTCTCACATCATTGGACAAAAGAGGAAAGCTGCATCTTACTTTGCCTGATCTTTCTGCATATAAACCACCAGCGAACTCTAAGCTCTGCAGCACATCTGTCTTGCTGTATGCCCCAAATCCCAAATATCCAGTTCAGAAACATGTTAAGATTGCCACAGACCCCTTTGGTCTATTAATTTAGGTTTTCATCCTGGCAAGGTCATGGCTAGGTACAACCAGGAGCTAGGGTTGCTATCAGTACAGAGGCAAGTTTAAAATATCTGACACACAAGGCCCCACAAGCACAACGGCTTTAAATTGGAAACATATGAAAGGCACAGATTTCAAGGCAGAGCACTGTAGTTCCAATTTTAGCTTGTAGCACTGAGGCAAGTGCTGTAAATTTTGAAATCCATGTAACCTGTGAAACACATCCACTTTTGCTGTGCAGATAACAGTGCAGAGCAGCTCATAGGCACTGAGCTACGGTAGTGTAACGCAGGTTGATCCTTGACCTATAAAAGTCTAAGAGCTTCCCCAGCTGCTGCCTGCCCCAGCCTATATTCATAGGTTTCTCACCAAAATGTAATTAAAAGTGCCCTTTTTGAGGTCCATATGAAACAGAGATATATGCTGCCTCTCAATTTTTTCCAGACTTCAGGGTCAGACGGTTACCAGACACGCAAATAACAGTCAAATTATACAGGAAGTTGTCAAAAGGGTCCTAGCACAGGCAGAAAGGACTTTTGACCTTCTTAGGTGTCAAAGGTCTGGTTCAAGTTTCTTCATAGTAATCTGTAGCTATGGCAATGAAAACAGAGCCTTTGAGTGAATCAGTTTGTGGATTTTGCTTTGAAAGTTTCTTTGACTTTCATATTTGAACAGAATTTTAATTAAAATAAAATTGCTTAAAGCCATAAGCCAAGAAAGACTTTATTTACAATAGAAAAAGAGCTGAGGCTGACAGCTGTAAGGGTGGGTGCAGGAGAAGAAAAATGGATAAAGTACAATGGTGTCTCTTCTCACCAGAATCTGAGATTTCTTTTTTTCTCTATTTCTTTATCCTTCTCTCCTTTTGCCCAAACGCTTAAGGAAGAGGTTACCTGCCTCACACTTCCATAGAACCTAAAAATATTTTCAGACACTCAAGTAGCCTGTGAGAAAATCAGTAGGATGTGCTGACAGTGTCTTCAAAGTCAGACAGAAAAAGAGAAGGCTAAAGGCAAATTGAAATGGTTTGCAAAAAGCAAAAAAAGGAATGGAATATTTTCCACCATAGTCCCTCATCATAATTATAGCCATTCTTCATTCTTTTTGTTGTTGTAGTAATAGTAGTTGTCTTAGATATTCATTAATGCAAGCATAAGAAAAGATTAAGAGAGTTTGGATTATGACACAACTATCGATATTGGTGCCTGACAGCAATATTATGGCCTCATTGATATAAATGCTGAGCATAGGTGATTTTTAAGGTGTAACTGATTAAAGGAACATAAATAGTGGTCCTGGCACTAATGCTGTCAAGCATAAATCTGGGACATTGACAGTATCGTGTGAACTCAGCTTCAGACTGGCCTGAAACCTTCCTTTTATGCTTCATTGAGAACGTGCTTGTCACCGCTCTTTTTTCCCTTGTTTTTAACTGAGGATAGCAAAAATATTTTTATCATTTTTTAAATGCTGTCCCTTAGCATCTACCGTATTTTATGATTTTCCTACTATTATTTTTCTTTAAAAAAAGAAAAATGCCTATAAGTGTTCTCAGCTCTGTCAGCGTCGTTCTGTAAAATGCTCAAGAGGAGAAGTTTGATGCAGTATGGTTCTTTATCAAGGAGATATTTGTCATTAGGCTACCACATGTCCAGTTTTAACTTAACAAAAGACTTTATGTCTTCTGTTTTCTATTCCATCCTGGGAAATTTTCTACTTATGTTTACTTAAGCAAGGACAGGTAAACTCAGTAGTGCAGATACCCTGTGTCCAATGCATCATATCCTTGTCCTGTTAAATGCATTGAGTGCATGCAGGTTCTTTCTGCAGCACATGTTCCATCCAATCTCAGGTTTATTGATACGATTATGCATAAATTTCCAAGAAAGATATTTAAGACTGTGCTGTACAAAATACATCCAGGTTTATCTCCACATCTTTCACTCACCTCCAGCCAAGAGAAGTTCAGATGCATAGGGAGAGCTTCAGTGAGTGTAAGTGGGAATGGCAGGGAAAACATGGAACACACTGTCCTCTCCCTGCCTCACAGCTTGTACTCAGCTGCTGCTTGCCAAGGGCTGAAGACCAGAGGGATCCACAAGATATGTTGAGCAATGGTGTGGAAGGGAAAGCACTCAGTTTCTGGGTGATAATAGCATCCATCCTTGTAGAAATTCTCCATCAGCTCTTAGGTTCTCTTTCACCTCAGTAGATACAGGCACAGAGACCCACACTTTCATCCATATCATACCTGAGTAGATAGGGCAGAAGTAGAGGTTAGGATAGATTTCTGTGAAATCATCATCCAAAGCTGTCCAAAAATATGTTATAACAGGGCCTGTTCTTTATTTCCCATTGCTTTTAAGATTGGGTTATGGTCTTACTGTTTATCACATTCACCCTCCAAAGATAGCCAAACAATTGAATCAGACATCCAGATTACTACAAATAGTGGAAACTGCAATATCCGTGTACCATGTGGCTCAGAGGAAATGGTATTCCTAAGATCACTAGTCCTAATAAGAGGGAAAATGTTATCTTAAAGTAACATATACACACACTATATTCTTTACAGTGCAAACATGCTGTCAGCTATCTAAACAAACTCAGTTTGGTTCCATGTAAAGACTTGGTAGCTATTTTCCACTTATACTTTACAAAATCTTTTGTTTGAAGCTCTCCTGACATCCTGTCATTGAAAATGAAATTATGTTCCCTACATACCGTGGAATAGTAACTGTTATTCCTTTTTTGCATATAGAGTACTGGCTTCTGACCTTCATTATATATACACCACAACACTTGAGTGATTTTAAAGGAGTGAGGGACCCAGTAGTGATGGAGACTAGTAAGTGATAGGCTCTACTAAGGCAAAGGGTGAACCAAAAATACTTTTCCTCTTATATTTTCTCAGCTAAACTGGCATAATATGTGTCCCACATATAAGCTGCCTTGGAAGACACCATCCCAATACAGTATAACAAGCTAGAGGACAGAAAATAACTCAATTAAAATCTAAGAGCATTGAAGAAAACCCTTCTTCGTCACAACTAGCAAGAACTTCTAGCAATGTTTCATCAAAAGGAGGGAAGAATAAGACAATAGAACTGTCACACTCCCTTACAGGCTTTCCCAAATCCAGAATATCAGACTCATGCTGAGATCTGATACAGTATACTGATTTTAATCTAGATCACTTTGTTGAATAATCAGTGAGTTACAAATTACTGTGGGACAAATCTCTGAAATCTTCCACCACAAATTCTGAGACGAAAAACCTTTTTGCCCTATCAGTATTTTGGGAGTGCAGAAAACAGAATATTGAAAAATTGCTGACCAGATCCACTTTGAAAGTTTGATAATATTTTGAAACAAATAAATAAAAAAATAGAGCACCATTCACATCTAAAATATCAAAGGCTGACCTCTGCAAATCATAGAATACAGAACAGAAAACAAACACAAAAATAAATATCCAGTGGTTGAACTCTTAGATTACTGGTTTTAAAACTTAAATCTGTTTTTTAACAGAATTTTCCCTCACTTTCTATGTTGTTAAAGTAACCCATGAATATGAAAAATAGTAAATTGAAAATATAACATATGACTAGTATATGACTGTAATGTTTTGATTCAGTGAAATAATGTTTCCTTTCATTTCGACATCACTCTTGACTTGTATTTCCTGTGCAAACAAGATTTGGCCTGATGCTTTTTAGGCTTCAACTGGAGATATCTCAATCAAGACATAGAAATTGCATTATGATAGCTTTAGACTGAGAGGATTCTAAGTATTCTTAAATTTCTCTGCCATCTATTTTTTCATGTTTCCAAATTTTAGAAACAAGCCAAATGTAGAATCCTATGGTTATAGTAATTGGTTATATCAATGCAATTATGTAGATTTGAATGAAAATTTACTAGCGTTTTTTTTCTTGGTTCTTCAGAGTTACTAGATCCGATATTTTTTCCATTACAAGAAGTTGTCAGTAGTTGACAGGTTGAAAGGATGGTACCTGTTTTAGATCTGGAAGGAAATTAGCGAGAGAAAGCAAAAAGCAAGATTCCTTTTTTTTTTTCTTTTTTTTCCTCTTTCTTTCCATGCACAGTGGCTAATTGCAGTTTTGGCAGGCATTGTGTGATGGGACAGACCTTATTTAGAGTGCCCCAAACAGCCTTCCACTAAGCAAACATTAGTCGGGCTTAAAGGAAATATTTGTGCTCCTTATGCCAAAATAGAGCTCTGATCTAATTCAACGAATCAGAGGTACTAAACAGTGCTTGGCTTAGTGGACTTGTCTACTGCTGTTTTGCAGAGAGAGAGCTGTAAAGTGCAACCCAGACTGTTCCAACTGCAAGGATCATCCTTTGAACGGATGGTTAAACCCAAACATACAGCGATTAGGGCCAGGCATAGAGCCCAATTCCTCGAAGTATTGATTTTGTACCATGAGGAGTAGAGGTGATGCAATGTACAATTTCTCTAAGGTAGAGGAGATAGGAAGATTTTTATTTTCAAACTCAGCATCAGAAATGCTCACATGTGTGTTCATCTTTATTGTCATGAATATATGATTTGGTTTAAGCATGGGGGTATACAATTTGCACATTCCCAACTCCCCGATCTCAGCAAAATGGGCAAGAAGGGCACAATTTAAAATAAAATCTCAATTCACTGTTTTCATCTGAATCCTGATAAAATCACACAGGGCACCTTCCTGTCCTCTTGGTTTGATTGATGCTCTGAGTGTACAGAAGGATTCATTTAAAAAGAGGTGTCATGTTAAAAAGAGACAAGTAGACAGGCATTAAACTGAGGGAAGAAAAGAATTTCTGGCACTGCTCCAACTTTCCACAGTTGATTTTATTCTTTCTTTCTTTCTTTTTTTTTTTTTTTTAATAAATAAATAACAGTCATTAGAAGGGTTGAAACTGATTCAACAGCATAGATCTGTTTCTGAACCAGTGCTTTCAATGGGAGCAAGCTTAGGTACTTTGGGACAAATCTACATCCCACTGAAAAAATCAGAAAATATTGGCTTTGGTGGGTAAATCTAAGTGTGATGAACTTTTCCACAGTGCCTGTCCAAAGTCAATGTTTTTCTAGTCACCAACCAGTTAATAACATGCACATTATATAATATCTAAGCACGTTTTCAATAACTTCTTACGGTATAGCTCAGATTTCTTTTACTTTTCATTTCTTTCACCATCCTTATGATTTTTTTCTCCATTCTTATTTGATCAAGAACTATATTTTTACAAGATTCATACAGGAAGCAGTTGGCAATATCTGACCACAGTAACTTGGGAAGGACCACTCATATCCCAGGAGAGCTGTCAGTTATGTCTGGCCTTTCCCACTTAACAGGAATGTACTTTTGATCAGTTCTCATTTTTTCTACCAGGAGTTTAAATCTGTGATGAAAATGAATGACTTTTTAAAGGAGAGGTAGTAAAAGAGTTGTTAAAATGATACCTATAAGGAAAGGGGAAAGGAATATGGCTAACAATCAACAGATTAAAGTCAATGTTTGCGGTAGCTAGAACTAGAGAAGTATACTTCAGCCCCTGGTGCCAGTTTAGATCCTCCTCTCTTCTTGCTAAGACCTTGTTTAAAGAGTTAAAATGAATCACTAAAAGGCTTTAGTAAGAATACATTAGTTTAATCTGTAAGAGATCTGACTGGCTGCTTTTATTCAGAAAAAGTCTGTGTTTGACTTAGCTTTATGCTTTATCGAGGTTGCTATGTGATCTTCCACAAAGGCTCAATCTAGTGTCTATCTAGATAATCTTGAAAAAACAGTAAATATCTGAGGGCTAACTCTGCAAAATTATGTACAGGTCTCGACTGATTATTTTGGTTGTTACTGTTAAAATAATTTGACATTGTAAAGTCTTCAGAGTTAGACTACAAAGCTGTTAATCTTCCCAAAGTGACTTTGCTCATCATAAAATTGTTCTCTCATTCCTACTGATGGCATTGTATATTATTCTGAAAGACAAAAACTGTTTTTCTTTGTCTCAAAGCCTTCTCTGTAAGGCCTTTCTGGTGCTAAGACTTTAACTGACAACTGCAAATTATCTAGGTGGGTGTTACATAGCCGGCAACCCTTTGTGTACAGTGTTTACATTTGAAAGCACTTCTTTGGAGGTGTTTTGCTCAGATCTGGCCTGTGACCCGATAACTGATACAGGAGATTGACGAATGATACCATTGTATCCTGTGAAGGCAAGATACAATTTGGCATTTCGCTGCCCCTCTCTCATCTGCTGGCAAGGCCCTGAAAATGGGAACAAAAGAATTCCTGTGGAGATCCCAAAAAAACAGGAGCTGCCTCTCCAAAAAGAGCTGAGTCGACCACCTTGGACTTATAAAATAAGTTATACCTTCTTTAAGAATTTGCAAAGAGAGATAGAGAGAAAGAAAAGGAGAGAAAAAAGGAGGAAAAAAGAAGTCATCATCGTCAACCAAACAACACAATCTCCAATGATCTCTCTACAGGAGATCAGCACCTGAACTATGAACCTTGCTGGACCCACAGTGGTGATTCTCTCTTGCTTTCTACCAAGGCTCCTTTCTTTTCATTTATTATGTCTTTTCTGTCGCCCTTCTTCCCTTCTCCATATCCCTATGCAAATAGGATTTGTAATAAACTGGTTGGGCTAACATTTGACCTGTTGCGTCTTAATCTCTCCATTGGGTATACATATACATATTTTTTAAAAAAGAACCTCTTCTCCCTCCTATAAATTGGAGTGAGACAATTATGAAAAAAATCTTTGTTGATATTTATTTAATCATGATGAAGAAAACCAAATTTTTTGCATATGTAGCTTCCAGTTTCTTCAACTTTATTTTTTCTGAAAGAGATACTCACTACTAAATCTCTTTCACTGGTTATCTGCCTGTTCTGCCTTGTGTCCCTTCCAGTTCTCTTCTTCTGTTCTTCTACACCATTTCTTTCATTCCTGTCTACATTTTCTCCTCAAATTTTCTTTCCCTAAAAAACAATAGCATAGTGATAGGAGTTGGGGCTCCACATTACCTATTTCAATCTGAATTTTTTAATATTTCCAAAGTGTTTTACCAAAGTGACTGATATTCTTTTAATAGGAATAATAAGCACTTATTTCAGTTTCCAGACAGTGGGATCAGGTTTAAGGACTGTATGTTGATTGCAGTCACAATTTATGTGTTTGACATGGCAGGAGTAACACGAGGCAGATATAAGGAATGTGATTTTAACCAGTTTTAGCCAAATGCATGCCTAAGGGACTTCCAATTTAAGTTGCCACTCCTATGTTGCCTATGAGTGGAGAGTCTTGTTGTAATATCAGTCCAAATCATTCTCCCACAGTTTCTTTGCTTTGACTTCCTTGGAAGAAATCCTATCAAACATACAGAGCAGAAAGGTGAGGAGGAACTTCCTAGTCACTTCTCAAAACCTTACTTCATATCACAGCTCTGTCCCTTATGCTATCACTTTGACTCATTGGCTAAGGTTTTGTCAGTGCAGCCACAGCAAAGTTGCCAATTACTTCATAACATTCCAGTATTGATATTTCTGTACTTATTTCCAGAGATCCCTTCTTGAGTTCTCCCACACTCATGTGACTGCCTGTCTTGTTTTCAGAAGCCCTCACAATAACTCACAGGGACTCATGGTAAATGCCCTCCCATGCTTGCTGTCCTGGGAGCAGCTTGGAGAGGGCAGCAACAGCAGGAAACCACTTTATCTCCCTCTGATCACAGAGTGAGGTAGACATCTAGTAGACCAGTGAGCCTTTTAGTCTCTATAAATCATTTCCCAGCCTGTCTCACAACAGTCCAAAGAATGTACATTACTACAGCTCCACAGATTGTGGAAGTCACCAACACTCAGAAAATGTCTCCACAGTGGGAATGAGAGGGCTCACCAGTACCTTGCTTTATGCATTCAGGAACTCTCAGCTGGAGAACTACAGAGCCAGGATTTCTTCCCTGAGCAAGATGTCACTATGAGGATGTTATCAGGTTAACCCTTTTACCTTGAAACTTCCATGAATAATTCAGACTCTTCACGTTTAATATTCATCCACATAACCTCAGTTGTCACTCACCAAGGGTCACTACTTGCCACCCATGTCCAATTTTACTTGTTCATGAATCGTTCCCTCACATCTTTATTAAATGGTCACAAGTAGAAGGATGCATATGACCTCTTTTGCCAGCTCAGTTCCCGAACTGGAGATTACTGCATCAAGTCATAGGAACTATGAATTTTGTGTGCATTCATTCTCCAGCCATGAGAGGACACAGAATCTATTTTCAGAAACCCCATATTAAATGTGGAAGTGAACATTTATATATCATGCACAGCCTTCCTGTTACCTCACTCTTCTCATAGATCTCTGGAAAGAATTTTTTTGGAAAACTAACTGAATAGAGAGAGAACTGACTTAGTCCTTTGGGTTTGCAAACTGATCTTTCTTGTTTAACTGATGGGTTTCTGGTTAGTATCACGGAAGCAGTTGTTCCCAGAGAACCAAGACAGAATTGCTAATGTTGCAAGTGAAGATTTGCACAAGAATGTAGACATTAGACTGTTTTCATTAAGAAATAAGATGAAGATATATCAAAACAACAATGTAATTACAAGAGTAAGGCTGTCAGTCACTGAACTTTCAAAGTATTGTCAGGCTAGACTGGATGCATGGTTTAGTTCTTATTCTCCCCCAGTGGCCTCTCTCTTAGACATCACCATTTCCCTTATGAACATACAATTTCCAGTTCTCATGTACTAATAAATACTACCTCCTAAATTAGTGAAGTTGATGAATCCACCCAGATGCTTCTTTTCATATGAAGTTGATAATCCTGAATTGATCCAAGGTAAGCAGAAACAAACGGACTGTAGAATTATTGATGTTGGTTGTGAGGTTCGTTCACCAGCCTAGTGTGGCAGGTGGCAGAGACCATGAAGAAACAATGAGTACTGAGCATCCCACATTGGTCTAGAGATCCCAGAGTATTTCTCCATTGACCATTTACAACAGATACACACAAATGGACTTGCTGAATTGCTCCTACTGAGTTGAATGTGAATGAGATACAATGAAAAGAGAGATATAACCTTGCTGAACTAGAGAATAGCTAGCTCAAGTAACAAATATAATAAAAAATAAATAAAACTTTTACAGTTACATGAATTTTCATCCCAAAATCTATCCTGGGCAGGCTGGGAATCCTCACTGGCAGTTCATTGTGGTATTTAGAAGAGAGTAGACAAAATCGATGAGTAGATAAGTGTACCCAGAACAAGTTTACAGTTGCAATATATCATAACAATGCAGGACAGGATTTGCCTCCCCTTCCTGTAGTGAGAAACCTCATGTGAAAATACCACAAGAAATGGTGATTTTGCAGCCTTGCACTTACTTCTTTCACTTCCACTCCCAGCTAGAAATAGCAAGTCCAGGAGTTCACAGAAAAAGTGATGACAATAGAGAGAAAATGTTGATTGAACATCCAAAAAAGTGATTTCGTTGGATATGCTTCCAAACCATGAGCAAAAATCTGCACTGAGTTGGTTCTTGTGTTCTCTGGACTCTCTAAATTTAATTGAGATGTATGTGAGTGGGATAGAGTGAGAACGGAAATGTTACTGCACTAAAGCCTGTTCTCAGAAACAGTGAGCTGTGTAAAGGGATCCCTGTAGTAAAGGTTAAGTGTACACTGTATATTACCTTTTTTCTTTCTTTCCTTTTTATTTTTTTGAAAAACAAAAAGAAGAAAGGGGAAAAAAAAACCCACAAAAAAAAAAACTGTTGTGAAAGTTTAAAAGTATGACCTCTAGAACCAGACATGCTGAGACTGGGCAATATTGAAGCCAGAAACAGAAGGGGTTGGATAAAAGGCTTTGTGATATGAATCTCTGTCTCTCCTGCCCTCAGCAGAAAGGCTTAAATATCTCCTTCTTGGACAAACAGATCAATACAAGCTTTTTAACATCTTCAATGAGAGCTCATTAATGCTCTCATGGTGTCCTCTTTTGTGCCCTGGTGACCTGGTGGGAGCCGGGGAAGCTGAACTGCAGATCGCTAATTATCACAGGAATAACACTTCATATCATCTCCTACTGAAATGTGAATTGTTTTCCTAATTATTCAGGACAGCAGCCAGTGAAAGTGCAAACTAATTGAAAAGACATTATGATTTATTTGAGAATGTGAGATTGGACCTATTAGTTCGGGTTAAATGTTAACCAATAGAATACTTGCTATCGCTTTGAAGTGCTGAATGCCAGTAAAGCACAAGAACAGAAAACTCGATTTCCAACAACCACTTCTTCATTATAAGTAGTATATGAATTTTCTTTTGCCATTGAAAGTATCTGAGTGTTTTCCCTTATCATTCTGGTGTTCAGGCTGGGTTCAGGTTCTTGAAATCTGTGAGGTCTGAGAAAGCGGTGTGGGATATAAAGTGATGATTTTTGTTAAGACAAATCATGATAGAAGTGTGTGTTAAATGATCAATATACTGAATAACAGAATAAATAACATCTAGCATGATTTAACTGGATGGGTGGAATTTTATATACCCTTTTCTACATTCAAACTAATTAAATTGTGTCTTTTTACATCAGTTTTAGTCTACACCACAATTTAAGAATTAAGTTCCTCAGTAAAGAAGGGACAAAAGAAATTCTCAATTCAAAATATTTTCCTTCAATTACAGAAAATACAGAACACAAACAAAAAGAAAAGATTATCAGAGTAAGAATGTCTAATGTAAAATAATCTATGATGTTACTTGCTGCAAACATTCAAACTGACCTGTTTGACTGAACTCTTGAACAACAGGGAAAGAAAAGAGGCATTCAGACCTTTTAAATAAAGTTGCACCTTCCATAAACACTGAAAATTAGATAATAAAACCAGCTTGTGTATGATTTTGGGTCCTGGAAAACACAAACACTCATAATCTTTCACTTCCTTGAAAATAGCTTTTAGATGAAAAAAGATTATTTAAGTTGTTTAGTTATTTATATATTTAATATTTCAAGCACCATCTCAAACAGGTCATTATCAGTCCAGGTTACCACAGGGCCAAACTACTACCACTACTGTCTAGTGCTGTAGTAGTAACACTGTGCTTATCGAATTGGGAAATTTTTTTCATCTTCGCAAATAGTCTGCAATTTTGGGGGTTACCCATGTTAGTCTAGCCAGAGCCTACAATTTTAAATTAAAATAAAAATATAGGGAAAAAGAAAACAAACGAGCAAATAATCAAACATAAAAAGCCATTCTGATCTATTTTAGTTACAGTTTATAACTCTGTTTTTAGTTCAAGAATTTAATTATACATATTTTCTTCATTTCTTATACTCTGACATATTAATTAAGGATGATCTAATTCAATTCCTGTTGCACTACTGGCCTATCCTGTAAAAATATTTTCCTGTTTCTGTACAAATACAGAAACGAAGAGGCAGGTGAAGGCAACACCTCACTTTTCTGCCTACATGCTGCCATTCCTTGTCTTTGAAATAGCAGGGTAATTATTTTATAAAGTGATAGTTCCCGTATCCATACAGTGTTTGGTGGCACTAAAATTTAATAAAAAATATATGGGAAAACAGCAGCCTCCAGAAGGTTCTTGGGCTGAAATATGTGTCTGTCTCTGATGGAAAAACCATGAAAACTAGGTAAAATGCCTCACACTTACTGTGACTGCATATGGCATCTGTCAGCATGATACCCCCTTTGAAAACTTTATAAATATTAAGATCTGCAAACTCTTATGTCTTTCCAACTAGAAGCCCTTAATTCAGTACTAAAGTAGATATCTAAACAACCTGATTTCTATTGCTTTTTTCACAATAGTTTCAATCTTTCTGCCAGGAGCCCAAAGTGTGGCAGGTTCAGTATGCACAGGTGAATGTTAGCAATAACTAATACAATGGTATGATAGTTAACAATGCAGAAGCTTCAGTCAAACAAGTATCAGAGACAACACTGGCACCCATAGATGGTATGACTCAGTAAGCAAGGTGTCTAACACCAAATCCAGCCACCTGAAATTGCAGCTGAGGTGAGGAGGTTACCACAGAAGGTCAGACATGCTTCACATTGCAAGGTAACATCTGAGCACAGACTCATGCCATAGAGCTGGCAACATGCACTCCTTATAATAATCCGAATACAATGTTCAGTCTGGGTGTACATCAGTGTCTCTGGTTCCTGCATTGGTGAGGAAGGGAAGGGAGAAGAGTATTGCATCCCTATTTTGTCATTTATCCACCACTATTTCAGTTGTGGTTTGTGTCAAGCTAAATGAATGCTGGGTCCAAATCCAAATACCTCAAAATGTACAGAGGGGTTTGGGAGCATCACTGGCTAATAAGAGATACAGAACAGTGTGGAAATTAAAAAATACTCTGACAGGCACTGAAGTGGGCAAAAAGATTCACACAAACACTGACATAAGCACTTGAGAGAAAGAGAATATCCTTCAACTCTTCAGTACCGGCAGGTAAATTATTGTCTGTAGAAGTTGCTCAGGTATCATTAACATATACCTGATAAGTGTGGCAGTGGGATGTCAAGGTCTCCACTGTAATCCTGCCTTTTTCTTTTAATTCAATAGAAAGTGTAGTACCTTCAAGCGATGCAGACATGCAAAAATCATTTAGCTGTCCCCTGTCCCTGTCAAAGGAACATGAGCTGGTTGTGAATCATTCCCTCAAGAAATCTTGGTAATCTTGACTATTTTTGAATTTCTTAATATATTTTGATTTAAAGCCTAAATTAGACTTAAGCCACTGATACTGTGTCTTGAACCACTTTTGAAAATAAATGAGATATGCTTATGCCAAAATGTTGGTAAAAGGGGATTAAGAAGACTAGGCTGCTTTCCACCCCAGTGGCTTTGCGTTACTATTAAGAGGGATGGATTAATATCAGATTTCTGGTATCCAGTTCCTCAGTGATACTGCTTAATTATCCAGATAAGTGATCAGAGTCAAAGCATGAGTGGCAGCATAAATATAAAGAACATCATCTTTTTTTTTTCCTTAAAAATGTGTATATTAGTTTTAGTATCATAAAAATACATTTTTAAGTACTCATTAAAGTTTAAATTTAAAGTAGTTTTTAGATACTCAGTTAGGTTAGTCACCCTTTAAAAAGAAAAGTAGCAGTTTATTTATTCATTAACAGGCACAACCAAGTGGCTCATGCTGAAAGACTTCTAACAACACCGGCCTACTTGTCCTTGTATTAAGCAGCTTCTCCCACTCACTTCTCCACAGCAGATTATTCCATAATCTTTCTTTTCATTGTCAAGGCTCCGTTGCAGAGACCTCACCTTGTTGAAAGGGTGGGCTGCTGAGCTTCCCCTGACTCACATCAGAGACTGAAAACATCTGGTCACCCTGATCAGGCTGTGGAGGAGAGGACCTTGAATTCCCAGGTTCTTTATAGCTCTAGTCTGTGCTGACTGGTAATTTTATACAGCAGTACACTTGGTACATAAATGAATGTGAATTTATTTATGTGACAACCTCTTGGCTTTCATTGTAGACAAGTATTTGTGTTGATAAGTACCCTAGTATGGAAGAAAAAGGTTTGGCACTTAGAGTTGAATCAAATAGAATTACTTTGGTTGTGTTTTTATTTGTTTTTCATTCCTTAATAGGTTATTTGTTCAAGAATTTCATATTGGTGTCAGATGATGAGATAAGATGATTTTAGCAAAAACTTCCTACTGGAAGTCTTTTGTGATCTATGCATGGGCTTCCTAAATTGCCATCAGAGCTGGATTTCCAAGTATCTTGAAGGTAAAAGGTGGAATGGAAATTTTTATTAGAAGAGAATTATTTCCTCGATACTCTAAGTAGATGAAGGATAAAAGATTCTAGCTGGGATTGTCCTTCATTTCTTATGAAGTGGAAAAGAGAATAAAATGTCCATAGTCATAAGGCTTAAAAAAAAAAATGGACATTTTGTCCAAAGGAAGGAAAAGTAAAAAGTTACATAGTATCAGCCAACTCTTAATAGAACTTAAATAAAGAGTTAAAGCTCCATTTGTTCTCCTGAATGCACATATTTCTTCAGCCATATATATTTTAGACCTCCTAATAAACACACCATGCATGTGCTGTGCATTGTAGTGCACACCAACCAGAATACAGATAGCTTTCATACCACAAAACAAATGTTTACATTTCCTTTCCCAGTGTTTTGTATTTCTGTCACTCTTCCAACTACTGCAACTTCCTTATAGTCGTTTCCTTCAGCTTACCAAGAAGCTGGAGAAATCAAGACACAGTTCAAATTCCCATTTGTACTCCACCATCACAAGTAAATAGCAAAGCGTACAGTGCTATCAGAAACTACTGACTCATTAAACCTACTGTCTTGTTTTTCTGTCTTGTCTAAGTAGAGTGCTGAAACCTAAGATAAGTTGCAGATACAAAAGGGAATTGAAAATTGTGGACTCGAACACTTCATATATTATGCTAGAACTCTAGACCTCACCCAGTTTTTCACTTCATACTGTAGGTGGGGAGACTTTGTGGCAGTGACTCAGATTCAGGGAGGAAAAACTCATCGTTCTGGTTCAAATCTGAGTGTGATGTGGGAGTAAGATTACTGCTATAGGTCTAGCACTTGCTTTTCTATAACTGAGACAAATTAGAGGCTAAAGAAAACATCTTTTAATGTGCTCAGTTTTGCGTGGATTTGATGGTAACAGACCAAATCAGTGTGTGATCACTACAGAAAAAGGCAAGCCAACATGGTCAAACTAACTCAAAAACCAAAATAAATACAGAAATTCAGATGTCAGAAATTCTTGACAGTAGTCTATATGGGATGCCTGGAAGATCACATGGAAGAAATGGGCTGGGAGGTTGGTTGACACTTGGCTGAACATGAGCCAGATGTGTGCCCCTGTGGACAAGAAGTTCATTGGCACTCTGGCTTGTATCAGAAATAGTGCTGTCAGCAGGAGTAGGAAAGTGATCATTCCTCTGTACTCAGCTCTGGTGAGGCAGCATCTTGAGTTCTGTGTTCAGTTTTGGAGTCCTCACTATGGGAAAGACATCAAGGCCCTGGAGCTTATCCAGAGAAGGGCAACAAAGGTTGTGAGAGGTCTAGAGCACTCTTATGAGGAGTGGCTTAGGGAATGGGGATTGTTTAGTCTGGAGAAGAGAAGACTCAGGGGAGATATTATAGCTCTACAGCTACCTGAAAGGAGGTTGTGGAGAGGTGGGGGTTAGCCTTTTCTCCAGCATAGTGATAGGGCTAGAGGGAATAGCCTCAAGTTGTTCCAAAGGAGGTTCAGGTTGGATATTAGGAAAAAAATTCTTCTCCAAAAGAGTGTGCAAACACTGGAAAGGGCTGCCCTGGGTGATGGTTGGTCACCATCCCTGCAGGTGTTCAGATGTTTAGATGTTGTACTAAGAGAAATGGTTTAATGATGAAACACTGATGGCAGGTAGACAGTCAGACTAGATGATCTTGGAGGTCTTTTCCAACCTTGGTGATTCTATGATTCTGTGATTGGATTTTTCTCTGAGTTCCTTCTTAACAATGCTGAGTTCTTGCCAGAACACAGATTCTTCATCAGATAAGTTTAGTCAGCTGAAAGCCAAAGAAAAGTTTTTTAAACTGTTTTTGTTTGACACTCATGTGAGCTAGTACCATCCTAGCATGGTGTTATAGGCAATTCTACTGTAGAAGTTGACATCTTTTGAAGCAGACACAATTAGTCCTTGGACATCCCTAACATTTAATCTTACGGCGTTCTCTAGTGGGACTGTTAATATGTTATAAGTTAATAGCATCTAACTTCTATTCTCAGCACTTACCAATATACACTTTTCACATCCAATCAACCTGCTGTGCATTTTTTTCCTGTAGATAGAGCGATATTATCTTATATTAAGAGATCTGAACTTCAATGTTAGGAAATTGGTATGGAAACTGAGAAAAGACTGTTCAATCTTGTTTATCTGTGCTCTTTCTCGAGGTTATATGATTTATCCTCATGAGGAAAGTATTGAACCTTTCCTAGGTTTTCACAGATGCTGCAAAGGGTGATGTAGCTGACCAGGACACTGAAGTGCTCACAGTGCACATTCTTCATTCTCAGAAGTAGAAGAGCATGTGATCCCTTGAGTATCTATCCTCAGTTTCAACATAATCACAAGGCCATATGGCTTCATCATGCTCCTGACTCATCTGCTAATGCCACTCCTTAACAAAATACAATAATAAATAATCACAAAATTAAATTAGAAAAGAATTGTCTGCAGCAAGAGTTCATGCACTTTTCTGTTCATCAGCTGGTACTACCCATTACTTGAGACAGATGGTAATATAGGTAAATCTTAGGATTGTAAAAAACCCTCATAGAGCTTAACTTGTAAACAGGGCCTTGTGAACTGCTGGTCAACTCCCATCCTTTCTCCATTTATTTTAATTTGAAAAGTTCTTACATCTGAGACCACAACAGTCTCACTCAGTGTTTATCACTACTTGTCTTTGTTGCCTTGAGTGTCTTTAGAAGGAGCCAACAAGCTCTGCAGTATGTGTCTATTGGGGGATACCCAGATACATGCTCTAGTCAATCCGGAAGGAACTGAGGACCACTTCTGAGAACATTATTTAGCATAAGAAATGTGAAGAACATTAATGGAGCTTGATTACCAGAATAGGTATAGGAATAGTGTGTCTAGTGCATTACCCTATTATCCTGCTTTTCATCTCATTTACTATGTTGTGGGGCAAGGCTGCTCTTGGACCTGATCAAGTTTATCTCAGTTTTAGACATACCCAGAGACAGAAATGAATATTTGCTGTCTGAAGGGTAAGTCAAGTAACTCTTAAACACCACTTCATGTAAATAAGAACAAGCAGAAAATACATACAGACACAAATTGTGATATTTAAATTCTTTGGAATGAGCAAATATAAAGAACAAAGAAAAACTGTGTCAAACATATCGCCTTGGCCATTAATATGGAATATGAATATCTAAATGTTTCAGGTGAGCATATTTTATACCTGCAAGCAGCTTAGACGTGACTTTACTAACAACATGTAAATTGAAACTGATATGTATATGCAGTGAAATACTCAATACACATATACAAAATCAACACTAATAATATCACAAATTTAAAATGGAAACAGGGGTACTTACTCTTAAAGTCAGGGTCTGATCACAGAAGTTATCTCAGAATCTGACACTTGTGATTCAAAAAATTGCACGTATTGTTTCTTCTTGAGAAGACTGATTACAAAAAATATATATATTATTTCCCCCATAATTTATGCAGTAATTTGTTTCACTGATAATCTAACCAAAGCCAGGAAATAGAAGAAACACTTTTAAGAAGTATAGCATAATAGATTTGCCAGCTTCTCTTGAAATGTGTCCAAGTCATCATAGTGCTGTTTTTTGAACAGTTTCCAGTTTTGAGGGTTGTTGAAGTTTCAGCTAAGTATCAAGATTTACTTTCCATTCCAAAGCTTGTTTTATGTCATTTTCATTGTTTTTCTTGGAATATTTATTTAATTGTTTATTGTTAATTTACAACAATAACACTGTGGCAGCAGTTTAAAGCTATTACAGCTTCTGGAGAAAAGGCATTGTAAAGAGTTACCTGTTGGATATCACTAAAAAAAAAAATACAGAGCTCAGTGTGAGTGTCTAATTCTAGTGGTGATGAGCCAAATTATACAACCTCAAAATCTGGAGTGTCCATTATGTCTCTGTCTCCAGAAGCAGCAATGAGATTTGTGATAGAGTCTATACTTCCACAAGGACTCAATGCTGAAGCAAGGCACAAGGTTTCTAGCAAGAAATCTTCTTCTAGCATCAACTCTAATCGCCTTACACAAATGCACAGCCTAGATTTTATGGCACATTCTCTCTTAGTTTTTATCTGTTGGTTTCAGAAATGGCAATTCAGATGAGGAAGCTCACATTACATGCCGTGCCCGGATATATCAGAACAGCATTTCAGTCTCCAGCACCACTTGCCTAGCAACTTTTGTTGTCCCTAAAAGAACTTTAAAGCAAAGTGAAAACAGATCTATAAAAGTCTGATATAGAAGTAAAGAGCTTTTTTTTTTTTTTTTCCTCTTGAATGATTTTAGGGAGTCAAGAAGTGATAGAAATGTTTTAGAAAAAAAGGTTGAACTGCTTCTTATAGAAGGGCTGAGTCTCAGTGAACACACAACAAAAGATTTTACAAATTCTGATATCTCAATAAATATGTTTCAATTCTTTTAAACAGATTCATGTATTAAAGTTAGATCTAGAGCTGATGTAAAATCCATTTAGCTGCATTGAGGTTAATGAACCGAAGATGATGTACACCCATTGAGAACCAGCATTTGTGCGTGATCAGCTACAATGCTATTTGTTTTTGTTGGCTTAGCAATTGATGTGTTACTATGTAGGTCTGCAAGTTTTCTTAATGTTTGAGTGTTAGCATACATGAAAACTGTGATTCTGTGGAACTAATACCTGAAAAAATCTCTCCTGAAATCGGATTTGCTTTGAGATTGAAGGTATGTTTACATACTGCAGAAATTAGAACTTTTTTTTAATTGAATTTGCTGCTAAATGAGTGAGTCACCACATTTTTCCTCTGAGAGAAAAAGCAGAAAATTTGCTAAATAAATGCATCTTTCATCCCTCATAACAGAAATGCATCTTTCATCCCTCATAACAGGTTATCTGGAAGTAGGGGAAGATTAAGTTGAAAAAATAATACCTGATGCACAGAAGATTAAAAATAATAATAATTCTACTTTATAAATAAATGCAAAGCAGCGTAAAAAAGAAAGGCAACATATTATGAATAGGCACCTCTGGAAATAAATTTCTGAAGCCTCCAGAGAGCTTGAGAAAATAACTAGCTTGCACAGCATTAAGTGGAAGGAATTCCCCTAAGGGAATCAAGGGATCAGAGATATCCTGTCTTGGTTAGTCTTTGATAAGTTTGCATCTGTGTCTTTTTCACACTGCTGGTAATAAGTTGAGAGATGCAGTGTTACAAGGAGACAAATGGCAAAATTGTTTCTTAGGATATGAATGCTAAAACTGACTGATTTTATTGGAATTACATTAGCACAATTTCACACCATATTCAAGAAGCACAGGGGGAAATGGATTCTGGGTTTGCTTTCTCCCCTTCTCATGACCTCATTGTGTAGCCTTGAACAGAAACACTCAGAACTACTTCAAGCATAAAATGAATCAGTTCTGATGAAATGAAACATAAGCCGTCTCTCTTTACTGATCCTTACTAATAGTTTTTGACAGACCTGGAGAAACATCACTCATTTTTTTAAGGATGTAGTGTTGGATATGTCAGCACATTTTCATAAGTCAAAAATGTCAGAATTCTTGTGGGTAAATGAAGAGTGCACTCTTCATCTCACCTAACTTCATCTCACTCATCTCACCTAACTTCAGGCACGAACAGAGTAGACGTTTATCTCCACATTTGGTTAGGTGGAAGTCACTTGAATAGACTGGAAACTAAAGCTCTCTCCAACAAGTGGCCAATAAAAAAGTATGAAATGACTTGCTGTAAATAACTGCAATTACTCATTTAGAGGTAATACATAAATAACATAGCATTAAAATTTGCCCTTCTGACCACTGAGCTGCAACACTAAAATGGAACAAAATCTTATGGTGTTGCACTGGAAACACAAACAAAAAAAGCAGAAAATTCTGAAAACATACCTGTCACGACACTGGGAGTTTTTATTTTCAGTATTTGCATTTGCTCTTTCTTACATTCAATTAATAATTCTTGAATTTTCTCTCCTTTTCATTGCAACAACAGTAACATAATACTCTGAGGAAAGAGTAAATTTTATTAGAACTGATTGGAAATTATGCGTGCTGCTCCAAAAGTAATGCCTCCTATTTCATTATGCTAGCCCATAGTGTCAGAGGCAAATGTTGCTGGTATGGCAGCAGAGGTTGAACCTACCAGCAAATATTCCATTACATTTTGTTGTCATATGACAGGTGACAGCAGAGCAGCAGTCTGACAAAATAGCGTCTGACATGGAAGTGCATATGAAGCAAAAGTGTGTCATTGGATTCCTCCATGAAGAAATATGGCACCCATTGACATCCACCAATGCTTGCTGAGCGTTTGTGGATACCAAGCAGTAGATGTGAGAACAGTAAGGCAGTGGGTGATGCATTTCAGCAGTGATGACAGCAACAACAGGTCACCCCCAATGGTACAGATTTTTATGAGGGCAGCATGCAAGGTTTTGATCATTAATGGTGAAAACATATAGCTAATCGTGGTGACTTTTTTGAGAAACAGAGTTCTGTAGCTGAGAATTTGCTCAGTCAGGCAGTATTATTGTGCTCTTTGTACCTATTGTAATTTCTATGGAAATAAATAGGATGCATTACTTTCTGAGCAATCTATATATATGAGATTGCATTTTTCTGCTAGGAAATTAGAAATCATAGGAGACAAAATAATTCTTGAAAATATGTCATTTGTGTGGACACTTCCCTTTAAAATAAAAGGAACGATAAATTGTAATAAGATTGGAAAATTCCATTTTGAACTCTCAGAGCAGTATATTTAGATTTAGAACTACTGTTGTCTTGTGATTAAAAACATGTTAACAGAAGAAAAAGGCAATATGATTTCAAGAATACACAAAAGTTAAACATGAATATTTTGTAAGCTTTGTTTTGCATAAAACTGAAAAGCACTGATTTCATTATTTTTGAATAAGAAAACAGAATTCTTACTCTTTAAAAACCAAAATAACACAATAATCCTTATTCTTTAAAAAGCAGCTCAACTTATTAACAACTCAAACCTATAGTTAATGAAAGAAGAATCACACACTTTTAAGAAGCCAGGAAATCATTCAATCCAAGTCCCCTAAAGACCTAATTTTTATGGCCCTAATTCCTTCAAAACACTTTAATATGACATAATTTAT
The DNA here is from genome assembly GCA_023055505.1 of Callipepla californica brunnescens. Classification (NCBI taxonomy): domain Eukaryota; kingdom Metazoa; phylum Chordata; class Aves; order Galliformes; family Odontophoridae; genus Callipepla; species Callipepla californica. The sequence continues at coordinate 40,609,444 of JALIRH010000004.1, read as the reverse complement.
TTAATTTCTAGGAACTTCCTAAGAACAGGAAACAAGTATGTAAAAAAGACATGAAAAATGAAACCTCTACAAGCTTAAGCATGTTAATGACATATTCATGTAATAACTGGAGAGAAACACAAAATGCACAGTATGTGTTGTATGAATTATTTATTTTATCTTTATACATATACTGTACACTTTTTTTTTTCATCTGAAACAACTACATGTCATTAATGTGAAAATAATACGACATATATTTTGGCAATATCTTTCAAAGTCACAGGGATATCTTTGTTCAAAATAACTTCGTGAGTGTAAGCCTAAGATTGAAAATGTTGACATGTGGCAAGTTTTGAATCTGACTCAGACCTATATAAACAAAGTTAGGAATTACCAGCCATGTAGTAAATACAAAAGCACAGGAATCTGCAATACTTCTTCCTTCTTTTAGCAAGTTATCGGATGAAGATTTTAGCAACACAGAAACAAAGTTTTGACAGTAATTTATAAAGGACTGAATCTCTGCTTGAATTTCAAAGAAATCCAAGACAGATGTTAGTAATAAATTAGAATATAAATAAACAATGCTTACCTCCACCTTCCTACTTTTTATTATATATCAACAAATTTTGTCCTATTTCAAATATTTACCTTATGTAAAGGGGGAAGTTTCAGTGAGAAACAGAAAAATAACATTATCTGTTCATTTTTTAACAAGACCAGGTAGGAAACAGTATGTGGAAGTGGACAAGTTGGGGTATTGATTGAAGAACAGAGAAGGGGGTTTAATCACTCTTGGATGCGCTTCCTTTCTATTTTTACCTTTGTTATTCTACTCAAAATTTGTCAGTTACCTCAAACTAACAGGAGTTATGTGTCTGCTGGAGCCACGAATACTGCTCTGGTATCTCACATTCTTCTTTGTGCTTCTCTCTACTATGAGATTATTACTGTAATGATGAAAAAGGGAGGTAAACTCGTTATAGACTGATTCTAGTCACATTTATTTCAAATCTGAATATTATGCCTAATATGTACTGTCCCTGCTTTGGCTGCTTTGCATTACTGCAACCTAACACACCAAACATATAGTGTATGTATGTAAAGAGAAATACAATAATACTCATTTCTTATATGCACTATTTCTAACTATTATTCCAAAGTGTAATAACAATAAATGTAATATTAGAGTCTTAAACTAATAGTGAATAATGTTTTTGTGCTTTTTGTGGATTTTTTTTGCAAGAATTTTTAAAGATTTAAGCATTTTCTATTCAAAAATATAGTTATTTAACCCTAGTAAATATAATCAATCGTAACAAAATAACAATTATGCAGGGAAGCATCTTCTAATGTTTTATCTCATAGGCCATTCTTGCCTAACAAAAGAAGTTGAAATGACCTAGTTACAGGAATCCTTTCCTTTCTGCATTCTGACAAGGATCTACAGGCCCTAAAGGAACCTGGATACAACACTTTCTTCCCTGGAGAAAAATTATTAACACTAATCCTTGTCTTTGAACACAGCAACCTTTTGATTGGTGTAATTGAGCTACATTACTTCACTTTTCTACTTCTGTCACTGCATCCTGTAGATGTAGCACCACTGAATTCATGAGCTTCTTACTGAAAGGGTCAGAGTATTAATATGTTAATAGTGTGCTGGCTTGCAAATTATGTTGTTGTTTTTTTTTTTAATAAAGTCTCGGTTAATTACTCTGTAAGGTTTTGAGGCCAGACTGAGTTTTACTCCTTTAAATTTGCAATGCTAAATATTCTTAGTAGACAAAATGAGAGAATTCCATAACAGTTCTGTTAAAATATGTGGACCTCATTTTTGCAATTGGCATCTGCTTTAATATGATGCCAAATAGCATGTGTCTAACTAGCTGTTACATGCCGAAACACGTAAAATCTAAAATGCTTTCTCCTAGGACAAAACGCACATTGAAAAGAACAGCCAAAAAGAATGAGAAGCAGCCATTGAACATCAAATTAATATAACCTGTTAGTGCATGAAGGGAAAAAAAAAAAAGGATATTCAGAAAAGTGAAAACTGGAGAAAATGAAGATTAAACAGTAAGACTGCAATGAAAAGAAAATAAGAAAGGAGAAAAAATCAGAAGGATAGGGAAGAGGCAGAAAATAAACCGATAGAATGGAAACAAAACTGCTTGAAATAAATGACCTACAATAAGAGTTAAGAAAGTTTAAAAAAAAAAGGTAGGAAAATTGGAATAGGGGTTTTCCCACCCATCTATTCTGATAGTGACATAAACACTTCTCATTTAAGGTGGCTTCACTCTGAATCATGTGCTTATGGAATGTGAAACCTCTCTGCTTAGAATCCATCCTCACATATATTTCATACAGAAATTTTCTTTGTGATGTGCAGATAGACAACCTTGGATGTGGTGTAAAAGGTACTTTTTTAAGCGTTCACTTTCTCCAGTTGAATCTTCTTATCATTATTTTTCAAACTAGCACTGAGGGTAGCTCCCAGGAAAGAATGAAGTTGAAGTCGCTTCTCGATTTTGTCTCTCTGAAAGCAACAGGCCAGAGTCTCTACTATATTTGAAGTCAAGCTTCTATGAGTTCTGTTTGCCTGTTTGCTCCTTTCTTTTAGGGGTACGGATGATAATACAAAACTAAAAGCCCTGATGGGCAGACTCATTCTTCCTGGCAAGTAGCTGAACTTCAGATTTCTCTCTTCTTTAACCCACTCAAGAGTGCTGCTGAAATCTGAAACTGGTCATGTCACATAGGATTGGTCTCAACAAACTTTAAAGGTTTGCACCATAGGCATCAACATCTGAGCACAACTTTTGCAACTATTATCATTCATTAGAAACAATTTGTCCTGTATAACTGCCCCTTCTTTAGGTAGAGATAGGTTGTGTATGTTACAAATGCCTACGCATGGTCAGACTACCAAGACATACCTGGTTTGCAGAGAGCCAGGTGAGCTGTTTCAACATATTCAACTGGAGAGGAATTAATAAATAGATCATAGAAACATAGAATTACCAGCAGTTCAACCAAGATTATTTTTTGCATTCTACTTCAAGTAGATAGGAAGACTGGAAAAGAAATATTTTCCTATTTGTCTTATGGAGGAGAAAAGTTATGTTTATGACCAACATACAGTACCACAGGGATTCATCTATAGATAATATCTCTTGGTCAAGGAACATAGATCCAATTACTGTAACACATGCTTGTGTGCTGCTACTACTATATATTTATGTCAATGGGATTTGAAATATTAAATACATCATTACATTTAATCTTCAAAATAGTGAAAGCCTTCCTTTTATTACATTCTTCTGGTGAGTCTTCATAATGTAGTGTTAGAAAAGACTGATCTAATTTGAGAAATTACCTCCTAGGTTCAGTAATAAGGCAAAAACTGAATACAAAATTCTGAACAAAATTTGTAACTAATCCTAAGAGAAAATTTTTGTTTACTAGCTCCAGTGCTCAGAAAATTTGTTTACCTTGCATGTCTGAGTCTGAAAAGAAATTTAGTCTCCTTTTGCCTTTGTTTCCCTCTCCTGTGTTTACACGTATTGTGTAAAACCTTGATCTCAAGGACTGTTTTGACTAAATATTTGAATAGTGCTTGTCATAAGAAGGCCTGAAAACATTTTTGTGACACTATTGTAATAATAATAGTATTTTTGAATATGCACCAAAGTACCAGCCATGAAATGGAGATAGAGTCTCACAGAACATTAAACCACAATGTTGTGTGTATGCTTGTTAAGTCCTGCAACAAATGAGATAAATTGTTGGAACAGCCAATGCAGTTTCACCAAGCATCAGCTGTTTTTGCTATTATTTATAAGCAAAAATGAGATGGTCAAAGTGGCAACTACTTCTGAAGGAAATAATATGCACAGACAAATATGGGAACCTCTGCAGCCATCCCAGGGAAAGCTTATCTTCCTTGTGAATAGCAGCCGTGGTGTCAAAGCAAACTTTCCTTCCTGTCAGCATACATTATAATAGAACATGTTTTTTTCTGTGTATCCTTTTAAATAATCTCAAAACCAATAGCCAATGGCTTTTTATCAGGTCATTATCTAGGCTGGTGGTTTTAGTGATCTTACTGATTTGCAGTGTCAGCTAACTGCTGAGCAAAAACCATACCTGATAAGAATGCTGTTTCCACACTATGGCTAATCTGCTGGAACTTCGTAGACACAATAGGCTGGGGAATATCAGTGTGCCACACTCCTTTAACCTCACCTCACTGGTGACAGGTTTGGTTTTGAGGTGTTATGCAGTAGGAAATATAGCCTATTTGTCCATAAAAGGTTACAATCTACTACCAGAATGCTTGACCACTAGTGCAGTAGTGAACAAGAGGTTGCCAGTCCATTTAAAATAAACACAAAAATATGAATCAGGATAAGATAAGATGTGTGGAGGAACTAGGGATTTACATGCTATGTGGGAAAAAAATATGTTCTTGACTACACAGGCAATTTAAGACATGGGTCTGCAGTGGGGAATTCAGATGTGGAGCTGTACATAGAGACACTTCAAGTTTCACAGGTAGTGTTGTGGGTCAGGGTGCTCACTGCTGTATGGTACATGCTGCCGCCTCTCTCATTCACTGATCAAAATGCCTGACAAAACGGAGACACAGAATGTAACACAATGCATTCCAAAAGGATTGTCAGTCTCAGTCAGTCAGTGTTTTCATGTGAACCATTTAGTTTGAAAATATATATGAGTCCCATTCTGCACACTTGGTGTCTGCAGTTCTTATGCACTTGAATAACCATAATGACAACAACAGGTCTGCTTGTATGGATAGCTGTTATATGAGCAAAGGCTTAACAAAGCCATTTATCTGTGAACATTTTGATAGCCATACCCCACAGTGTGGGGCCCAAGCATCTACAGTTTCAAACTACCATTTAGTTTCAATATATCATATGCCAGCACTTGTTTGTCTAAACACATCATTCAGGGAAACACATTAGTGTTTTTAGTCAATTATCTACTCCATTTGTTTTCTTAGCTGCATGTGCTTTTGAATGGTTATCTCAGCTTGGTACTGTGGTTCTGTGAGGTGCGTCCAACACTTAGAATACAATATTTCTCATGCTCACTGAAGCAGAGAAAAAATAGTTGAAATCAGCAACAATGAACTTCACATACGTCTGTTGCATGCAGCACATGTGTTTTGGTCTAAGCCTTCAATCCTTTCATATTAAAAATTCCCAGGAAACCAGAGACAATCACTGCTGAATCTAAAAGCCCTGCAGGATCAGTCCCTTAATGAATGCTTTAATGGCTCTGCAGGTGTATTGAAAATAGCTAGGTGCTTAGGGATTTCTGACTAGTACTGATATGACTGATATGTAATTCTGTGAAATGCCAGAGCTTTGTCTGGGAATAGAACTCCTTCAGTACTGTAGTCAAAGGTGGATTTTCGTAAGTTCAAAGAAAACAGGACAAAAAGGACTTCTTGTGCCATCTAGTCCATCAGCTTGCAATAGTGCTGATTTACTTCCCCTCAATGTTAGCAAGAGCAGAACTGAAAGCAGATAGAGGACAGCCCTAAGACATAATTTTTCGCAGGATTCTCTTACACTTCTTGCAGAAATTGGCTCTGGAGAGACACAAAAACACAGGGGTCCTTGTCCTTTCCACTGTTCAACAGGCTCCAAAGAGAGAATACCACATCCTCTTCACTCAAGATCTCAACATTGATTTGAACTATAGTAGCTGAGGTGAGAGAGTTTGATACAGCACACTGCTGCCTTCCCCTACACAGTTGGAATAACATCAAAATCTTTTATTCTATGCATCTCTCCCGCACTTCATTCTGGACAAAAATAATGTGCTATCTAGTGAGTTGGGTTTTTTTTTAAGATAATAGCAAACTATCTAATTCATACCAACTGAACTAATTGGACAAAAAAGGATGCCAACAGCCCAGCCTACCAGACTGTATTAAAACAATTGTTAGTAATCAATAAATCCTGCTGGATTGTTTGATTTCATTAAAGATGTATTTGTTACTAAGCAGCTGGCACCCAAACATCTGCTTTAAAATGAGAGAGATTTTTCCTGCTCTGCTTTATCATGTTTGTTATTTTATTTGCACATTTTCAGAGACAATGGCTACTGAATAGAATCAAAATGCAGATAAGTCTATCCCATTTTCTTTTGAGCATGTGCTGGGTCAGAGTAATGACTAGTAGAAATAACAGTCTGCTTTTCTTTCTGCTGTCCCTGAGTATGGTCTTTCAGGCTTTCAACAGTCATTCATGAGTGAAAAACCAAGCTTGTTACAGGTCCACTGATAAAATAATGAAATAAAAATATCATAACTTCTTTTCAAAGCCTTGAATTTGGCTTTCTGTGAACACCGACTTGGACATTCACATCCATTGAACAGATTTGGCCCACAAAATAAGAATTTCTAAGTTGTGTGGTGGAGTCAACTCCTTTTGAAAAACAATTTAAAGAGTATGTACACTATGCCCTATCTGACTGATATCTTTGCTCCTTAATGTAAGAGATAAGGAGGCTAATAGTTTTTGTGGTATGTTTTGGTAGCAAACTAGGTAATAGTCCATTGTGGTTAGGTAGTCATCAAGCAAGAAAACAAGCAGCTGGAGCATAGGACAGCATTTAGAAAGGAAGTCTAATTCAGATAATAAAACAGCTGCAGATTTGAACTCAGTCCCAGAATCACTTAGGTGCATGAGGCTAATCCAAATTCCCAGGGAGCAGTGTGTATGCAAGACAAACTTGGATTTTCTTGTCTTCCAGCCAAATTTAGCCACACTGTGGTCATTGTGGTCTCAGTTGTGCATTCATATCCTCTGGCGGATGGACAGTCAAGAGAAAGACCAAGGTGGCACTCCCTGAAAGTTCTGCAACCTGTCCATGTCCTTCAGGTGTAGAAAGTTATGATTTTCTCTTTTTCTCATCTTACAGTAAAACTGAGCTTTGAAGCTATAGTTATGTTTTCAGAAACACTGCTGACATAATAAGGAAGAAAAGTATCCTTTGTTGTCATTATAATCAACATCTCCATTAAGTACAAGCTTTTATTTAAAATCTGAAAACCCTTCCGTTCTTCATCAGACCTCATTGTTCATGTATCTTCTTTTGTTTTCACGTGTGTGAGTTAGCTGAAATGCACATCCCCCACCTTCAGTTAAGATGCTAGTGGTTTAGAGTTTTTTCTTCTCTTCATCTGGGTAAGAGCAGTTACACATTGGCTTCTTCCAGAGAAGCCCCAGTAACTCTCTTCAGTGGCATTCCCAAACAGTCCATTGAACTGGAAAATAAATTTGGATCTGGAAGTCATAATGACAGCATTCAGTGTAAGATGAAGGGAGGTGTTTCTTTTTAAATGAGTTATTGTTTGAATTGCTGAAATCATATGAAGCAAAACCCAAAATGGTTTAACTAACAAAGCAATAGAATATTTTTTTTACAATAGCAGAGGTAGAAGTGCCAGAATTTGAACTTCTGCTGACATAGTAACTGTGGGGAACTGCACAGTCTCAAAAACACAGTTAAGAGTATGGCACATATATGGCTGAGGTGTTATTCATTGATATAGAACATTTCTGAAGATAGATCAAGGACTTTTGTTTCATACTTATTGTATGAATGGTCCAAGCAGCTGAAACCTAAAACTAAACCCAAATTAAACAGATCCCTCCTTGAAGATAAAAATAAATAAATGACTGAACTACATTGATGCTGATTTATTTTAACTTCCCTTTGAATTTTAAGAGACAGATCCTGAGTTGACGTCATTAGATCTATGCTGATGTACATGACCCCAATTCAAACACAACTCAAACGCCTAATTACTGAAACATCACACAAAAGTGTATTCTTCCGATGTTTCAGACTCTTTGACAATCAGGTGGTGGCAAGAATCTTCTAAGAAGAAAGCTTTTCTGTCAGCCTTGTCTCTAGACCAAAGAAATTTTGATAAACACACAAATTATTTGGATGAATATTGCAAACATTTTGAAGTCTCCCTAGCATTAATTATCTGTTACATCTGAGCCTATGGTCATGCAGGATCTTTGCAGCCAGCCACAAGAGAAGGGAATTAGTAGTTTGTGTTTTTTTAATATCCATCTATTCTTCTGTAGTTTCAAAAAAAAATAATAATCATATTTTAGACAGAGAAAAGGCTTCAATGAAACTTTATATTCATCCTAACATCACAGGTGCTGCTGTGCTGATCCTCCCCTCTGCCTCTGCTCTCTGCAGAATTTGTATGAAAAACCCACGAAAAGATTTTGGAACAGGACATCCATCCAAAAGCTTTGGACAAGGAACAGGGACTACTTAAAATTAAAGGTTTTCTGAAGCAGCTTTTTTTGTATTTTTTTTTTCTTTTTTCTTGCCCTTTTTCCACTTGAATTCATGCACCCCTTGAGGACTTCACTGGTACTTTAGCCTATGTGGGCTTCACCCACAATAAATGAAAGTGTGCAAACTCTGTGTTTTGCACACTGTTGAAAGGTAAAGGCTGTGTATGCAAAAACAAAAACAAAACAGAAATCAAAAACAAAAAAAAACCAAAAACAACAACAACAACAAAATAGACTTAGGAGACATTTGTTAAGTATGTCTAGTGGTTATCAGTTCCTGTTGTAAATCAGAGGACAAGACTTTACTTTATTAATAAACATATATACTATGTAACAGATATTTACAAGGAGAGAACTTAACTGTAATTTCTCTAACAGAAACCTGTGCAAGAATGACCTTTGAACAAAAACTGAAAGAATGCTTTTCTACATTCCCATGCAGATAAGCAGGGAATCGAGAATTAAGATAGGGCATCTGCCCACAGCAGTTTCAGGCAGATGAATGTTACATCTAAGGCTTAATCTTTCTATATCTTGCCCATTGCTTACAGTAGGCATCAGAAGTTTAGTTCATATCTAAAGGGATCAGACTATGTATGTACATATGTCCATTGCACCGCCTCATTAAATCAGCAGATACTGATGCCAAAATAGAAGGAACTTCTATTGGAAGTGTTCAAGGCCAGGGTGGATTGTGCTTTGGGCAACCTGATCCAGTGAGAGATGTCCCTGGCAGTGACAAGGGGACTTGGAACAAACAGATTTTTAATGTCCTTTCCTACTCAAACCATTCTATGATTCTGTGATTTCCCTGTAGAAAACTCTACTGGTACTGTTTATCTGGCTTACATATTATGTAAATCGTATTTCTAAACACAAAAGAACTTAGTTTGAAATCTCAGACAGGTGGTTGAGTGGTCATAGCTTAATACATTAACATGTGTACATCCAGGCACATGCATTTGTATATCAGTATGGATTAAGACACTAATTATTATTTATTGAGTGAATATCTCATTCACTTGCATTTAGTATGGTCTAACTGTGTCCAAGGACAGTTATGACATTTCAATTTACACAGAAATACATTAGTGAGTTTAAATCCCAATTTTAATGATGTTACTTTAACTGAGTGCAGCCAGCCATTGCATGACCCTGATTATATCAGTTTAAAGGTTTCATTTGTCAATTTAAATTAACCCTGTTAAATTAAAGATATAAGCTCTGTCAATTCAGAGTTCAATCAAGGGAAAAGTGTCCATCCTGCTTTTGCTAACACTTAACTACAACACTGCCAACTTCGCTCGAAAAGTAGACACACAAGAAGTCAGTGAAATTCAGCATGGCCTAGCACAAGATGTTACAGTTCTGTTGGGGTAGTTCCAAAAGTATGTATAGGCTGGAGAAGAACTCAGTGAGAGCAACCCTGTGGAGAAAGTCCTTGAGGTTCTGGTGGATGAAAAGCTGGACATGAGACAGCAGCTTGCACTTGAAGCCAAGAGGCTAATGGCAGACTGGGATGCATCAAAAGAGGGGTGGCCAGTATGGAGAGGGGAGGTGATCGTCCCCTTCTGCTTTGCTTTCATGACCTGCAGTACTGCAATATGACCTTGGGACACCAGCATAAGAAAAAACTGTTGGAGTGGGTGCAGAGGAGGCCATGAAGATGATCAGAGGGCTGGAGCACCTCTCCTATGAAGAAAGGCTGAGAGAGTTGGGCTTATTCAGCTTGGAGAACAGAAAGCTCTGGAGAGATGTCACAGCAACACAGAGGTGTTACAATCCCCAGCCTCAGTGATGGCAGAATAACAGTATGTTTTGTATTGACCACAAATACAGTTTCAGCAATGTGGTCTGGCTTTGAAAAAATCAAGTGTTTCTACCAGAAATGTTTATGCTAATTCAGATCTTTTTGACAGGCCAATATTTGGTTCCTCCTAGGTGTGCCTTTCCAATGAGGCAAAAGTCAACATTTTTGACCATGGAGATGAATTTAATGGAGATAACAGACTGAAGGTTCAAGCTTGGTTTTCCTGTGCTCACAGCTGCTGAAAAGCTGTGCAGTTATATAACTGCATTAACCATTTTAGTGGTTAATGGAGTCAAGTCCAGCTGGCGTCCTGTCACGAGTGGTGTCCCCCAAGGGTCGGTATTGGGGCCCGTCTTGTTTAATATCTTTATTGATGACCTGGATGAGGGGATTGAGTGTACCCTCAGTAAGTTTGCGGATGACACCAAGTTGGGAGGATGTGTTGATCTGCCTGAGGGTAGGGAGGCCCTTCAGCGGGATCTGGATAGGCTAGACAGTTGGGCTGAGGTCAATGGGATGAGGTTCAATAAGGCCAAGTGCCGGGTCCTGCACTTTGGCCACAATAACCCCATGCAATGCTATAGGCTTGGGGCAGAATGGCTTGAGGAGTGTATAGAGGAAAAGGACCTGGGGGTGTTGGTTGATGCTCGGCTCAGCATGAGCCGGCAGTGTGCCCAGGTGGCCAAGAAGGCCAATGGCATCCTGGCCTGTATTAGGAATAGTGTGGCCAGCAGGAGCAGGGAGGTGATCATCCCCCTGTACTCAGCTCTGGTGCGGCCGCACCTCGAGTACTGTGTTCAGTTTTGGGCCCCTCACTACAAGAGAGACATCGAAGCCCTGGAGCGTGTTCAGAGAAGGGCAACAAAACTGGTGAGGGGTCTGGAGCACAAGTCTTACGAGGAGCGGCTGAGGGAGCTGGGATTGTTTAGTTTGGGGAAAAGGAGGCTCAGAGGAGACCTCATTGCACTCTACCACTTCCTGAAGGGAGGCTGTGGTAAGGAGGGGGTCGGCCTCTTCTCCCAGGTAACTAATGACAGGACGAGAGGGAATGGCCACAAGTTGTGCCGGGGAAGATTTAGATTAGACTTGAGGAAAAATTTTTTCTCTGAGAGAGTGGTCCGGCACTGGAATGGCCTGCCTAGGGAGGTGGTTGAGGCACCGTCCCTAGCGCTGTTCAAGAAGCGTTTAGATGAGGTGCTGAGGGATTTGATTTAGTAGCTTGGTGGGTAGGGATGGTGGTGTGAGGAAGGTTGGACTAGATGATCTTGTAGGTCCTTTCCAACCTAATGTATCTATGAATCTATGAATCTATGCATTAAGGAAAGGGCAGGCCAAGCTGCAATACTCAGTCTCTACAGATTCCCAGCTAAGGGAGCTGAATTTGGGCAGCTTACAGTTAAGGCAGTGGGAGTTCACATCTGTCTGCAATATGTTAAGACAACCTATCTTGCTTGAAATGATGAAAGAGGAAAAGAGATTGGGTATGAAGAATTTGTAATAGAACATACAACTCATCTGTGTATATCAAACCAAACTCAAATATAACATAACATGAAAACACACTATTTTTGTAAAGCTTTGTAGATCTAATCTCTCCCCAACGCACATATGTACACTTTTACCCTCCTCCATGACTCTCAGTTTTAAATAAGACTGTAGTGCTTCCTGTAAATGATTCACAAAAGTCTCACCACGAGTCATACAGCATTTAGCAGGCAAAGAGAACAATTAGGAGGAATATTTTTAAAGCATCTTTTTCATTACACTTTGGGGAATGTTTTTTTCTAATTTCCTCGATGATGTGTTGCATTGTGCTGTCACTTTGGGGCTTGTCAGTCATGCTTGCTAATGTAATCCAGTATGACTGACACAACATGTGACATGTCACCATGAAATGTATCGGTTGGAAACTTCGGCAAATACATTAAAAGGAAGGAATTGCAATGAAAAGTCTGATTACTTATTTTCTTTATTTCTTTCTCTCCTACTCTTTTCTTTGTCACACTTTCTTCCTTTCTTCCTTTCTTCTTTCTTTCTTTCCTCTTTCTTTCTTTCCTTCTTTTCCTTTCTTCTTTTTTTTTCTCTCCTTTCCTTTCCTCTCTTTTTTCCCCTCTTCCTCTCTCAATAAGTGGAAATATTTATCTCAAAGATAGCTAAAGATAATACATTAACCCATTTTCTGAATGAAAGGATTTGCTAGCCCTTTGTTAATCATGGGATAAACTGCTTTTTAAACAAATCCATCAGTTCACAGGCTAATAAGGTAATTTCCATCAGTGGCCTGAAACAACAAAACAAAACAGAACAAAAAAAAGGAAACATCAGTGCTTTTAAGCTGCCATAAAAATATTTTTGGTTGACATAATAGATAGTAAAGCTGCTATAAAAGCAAGTTCTTTTCTCTGTGAAACTGCTAATACAAAGAGAGAGCTTCACATTTCAACTATCTTGTTCTGATGGCAAAGTGGAAGTTTCATAGTTAGAGAAGGTTCCAAGTGCAAGACTGACATTAGCTTCTTCTTGCTGATGGAAAGCACGGACAGTTCTCATCTGTTCTTTTGAAAATACTGGAAATGACTTAGTGGTGGAGGCTTATCAGAAGGAGTCCATATTTCACTCTCTGGAGTGAAAATATAGCAAAGTGCATTAGTAATAACAAGCACATAAATACCTCAGAAGTTAGCAAGCAGGAAGACCTGAATAATTTAATTAACTTGGAGAAGCCAATAAGGTTTGTTCCCAAATGCCTTACAAAACTAGGCATACTGTGTTTGTAACACTTGAGAATTACCCCCAGAAACCCTCTGGCCTGACTAGTTTTGAGCATAGATTTTGTCAGACATGCAAGGTTTCAAAATACATTCCTATATTTGCCTCAGATCTTTGGAGTTCATTACAAAATCTTCATGAATGGAAGGTATGATCCTATGCTCAAAGTAAACACAAATAAAAACACAGTAAATACAGTAGGCTAAAAATGTCAGTGAGAGAAGCCAAATACTTTTCTGCTGTTTTTAAAATCGCTGCAAATTTTGCACTCTTTCTGTATGTTGAGCATTATGCCTAGACATTGTTGCTTACATATTTTTGGAAGTTGGCCCACAAATTTCAAGAACTGTATTGAGTATACAAATATAAATACGCTATATATATATTTCTTGATGAGACTTTAAATATAGCAAATTCAATTGAACTTTCTATCATAGTTGTCTCTCTCTCTTTTTTCTCCTTCTCAGTTTCTGAGAGAAACATTTCATTCAAGTATTTGTGTGCTCTCATCTATGTTGCTCTAAGAAAATGTCCCTGAATAATTTCTCCTACTTTTCCTACATTCCCTTTAGGGAATGTTACCAGTATATTTCACAGTTCAAGTTTCTCAAGCAGTGAAGGTAGAACCTTTAATTATTTTTGTTTTTGTTTTTGCTTTTGCTTTTATTTTTGTTTTTGGGGGGTGTCTACAATGGAAAAATTGAAGTGGTACCAGAAAGTAGCTCTTCTATGAGTAGCAATTTGTTATGCAATTTATCCAGTTTTCTTTATCCTGCTGCATCTTAATCAGTTATTTTTATCTCTATGGTGTGGTGTAGAAAAAAAACCCAAACATTTGCTTTGTAACTAACTGTTAGAATAAGAGACACCCTGAAGTTTAACTGACTCCATCCATTACCGTGTGAACCACATCTTTCAGGTTTGCACAGCAAACTCTTCTCAAGAGGTTCGTGGGAAAGGTATGAGGAGGGTTGCACAGAGTCTGGTAAAGGAAGGATATTCAATGCTGCTGTTCTTACATACTTGTTCTCTTATCACTTCCTATCATCTCACTGGTCGTTAACCTCAAAAGTAGGACAAACTGCTAGAAGTGCTATTATGAGGCACTTAGAGAGTGTCACACAATTGGCTAGAACCAGAAACCAGTGCAACAGTTAATAGCTGTATTACCAGCCAGTGATGCTCAGGAATCATGAAGTCCACTATTCCTTACTGTCCAATGTGTTTTAACTTGTTTCCACAAAGCATCGGAGGGCCTTGGTAAATGCAGAACAGAAAAGCGTTTAGGCTCTTAATCTGACATTTACTGAGCAGCTCTATATTGCAGCTGTAAGAGCCCTTCTGGGGTTTGTATTAGCAGAAGTCCAGAGTGTTTGCAGTTCTTTCCAAATACAATTGAGAGCAAAAGCCATCCAACACCTGTGAAAATTGCCATATCTGTTTTAGTTCTGCCTAGGAATGCAGTGTGTGGGATAGAGGGTAGTCATAAGGGTTTAAAATGAAGTTGTGTGTTAAGAGTCTGGTTTCTACTGATTAAAAGAAAAGTTAAAAAAATAAAAGGAAAAAAGCCAATGAGTGCTGAGTTTCACAGGGAATAGCATGCAAGCATTCCAGTCTGAGGGGCATAGCCAGCAAGGTGTAATGATCTGGACCAGAAAAGCATTGTTTGTAGGAGAGTAAGCAATGTTAACCTCAGAACAACCATGCCAGTGTTGTACTGCACATACCGCTTGGCTTTCAGCCTGTGCTGTGATGCAAAGTCCCTTGTTCACAGGATAACCTCCACTAGCTCTCTGCAACAGAGGAACCTGCAGGCAGATCTCACTTGATACCAGTGAATGCCACCTGTGTGGCCTTGCCTTTATCTAACAGTGCAGCAAGAAGTTCTCATGAGAACATCCTTTCTGACTGACTGTGGAAATGATAGAGTTATTTCCTTGCAGTAAAATCTTATGATAGCCTGAAAGACAGAAAGGGGAGAAGCTCTACTATGGATGGATCCTGCACATTGTGCAGCACATCAGCCAGAGACTGATCTGTCTCCCTCCTGACTATGAGCAGTCTTAAAGTACTGGAGGGTCACAATTAAGATTATCCAGAGCCTTCTGCAGGCTGCACAATCCCAGCTTTTTTTTGTAAGAGAAGTGCTGCAGCCCTGTGATAATCTTCATGACCTCCTCTGGACCACTTCAATAGCTCCACATCTTTCTTGTGCTGGGGACCCAGGCCTGTACAAAGTACAGAGCCTTAAGAGGGCAGTGTATAGGGGAACAGTCACATAGCAGATGAAATTGGGGAGCAGATTCTGAATCCACTTCAACAAAGTCACAAAAACATCGTCCGACAGGAAGGGTGGTAAATCTCAACTCTATCCTTGAATGCAAAGTGCTACTCTAGACCAATCAAAGAGGATCTCTGTTCCCAAATCAGCCTCTTCCATGGGTTGCATAGGCCCTATGCACTCTAGTACATGTAATGTGATGCAAGTTCACATAAAACATAAAGCCTTAGATTTTTCCTGTTAAAAAAAAGTTTCTGGTTTCTAAATTCACAAATGATTATAAAATCAGATAGTCGGAGGCCAGCATTGCCTGACTGCTATTTCAGTAAACCATATGTGTATGAAAACAATTACCTTTAGATAAAAGTATGATGAGCACATTAAGTGAACATAGATAGTAGAAGATGACTCATAAAGTATTCTGTTGTCATTAATGTACAGAGTGGTTAACTAGAGAAATAAAGAATTAAAAGGTTAGAGTTCTCATTAATACTAATCTTGTTCACATTTTTCTAGATTTTATGACTATCTAGTATATATCTCATTTACAGTTAAGGGATAAGTAATGTCCACTACAGCTAATTTTTTGGCATGATCATATGTTCCTGAAAGCTTATTTGGGGACTAAAACATTTCAACACTCTTTCACCTACAGCTAATTTGTGCTATAAGGAGGTAGAGTCTAAAATCTGTGCAGCTAAATGATTTTTCAGGTCCTTGGTTGTTTCAAAAAAAGAAAATACATCACCACTCACATGGACATAATACACTGTTCTGGATCATAATGAAATATTGCAATTTTTCAGGACTCTTGTCAGTTTGCATAATGTTTTTCTGATTGAAACAAAATATTCCTCAGCCTGGAGTGATATGTTTCAGTTAAATTTTAGGTAATTTTTGATGAAAGAATAAAGCTTACTGTAAGAGATTATTATTTTTTATGCCATTGCCTCAAAGCTTGCTGATGAACAAGTCTAAGCAAGTCCTGGGCAAGGACTTCCTTTGTCTGAGGGACACAGATGGACACATTTTGGGGAGACAAGAAAGAGAGAATCTGCAGCTCAATGGCCAGAGAACAGTCTTTTGTGTGCATCCATCTCAAGGGAGATAGCCATCTCAGGAGGTACTCACATGACACTCAAGCACTCAGGGATGTCATGTAGGCAGGAAAAACGGAGGATAAAAGAGGGATCAACAACCATGAGAATAGGTTCTTTGAATATTTCAGAGCTGTGGCTTTGAGTTCCTGACTGTTCTGTGTGTCACTGACTAAAATGTTCATTGAAGCACCATTTGGTAGGCATTTTTTGGCTTTTCTCTGATACAAATGCTTTTGTTCCTGATTCTTTCCAGCTAGGTGTGCTGTAAAAGAGGACTATTTCATACAGAGAAGAGTCAAGTAGCAGCTATCATTGAGCAGGTGCAACCTTAATTTCAGAGAGATTTTCTCAGGGTCTCGAAGGATTATATTCACACTGTATTTAGGAATTACCCAAACTACTGCTGAATCTCTTCATGTTCTATTGCTACTTTAGTCTCATCTAGCTTTGTCACTTCAATACTATGCTGAATTACAGCCAATATAAAGTAAACAGGCTGTGTAGTGTACTAGACCTGTCCCCACTTTGCTCAGTCACATGGACATAAACTCATACAATCTCCATTCCTGCTGTTGTTGAATCAGTCCCAAATGGTATTGTATGTTCTCTCATAAAGTTAGTCTTGGAAAGACTTAAATTAAGAAATTATTAAGGAAATTGTTTTCTAAGCTTCAGATTTTTTTTTTTTTCAAAAAGAATTAATAAAATTTAGACTGTACACTCATATCTCTCCCAGTTCACAAAATATAATTTTCAACTGGATAAATAACTAATGGTAAAGTTTAGCTAGGCTGAATATTGGCGAAATCTTCTTTCCCATGAGGACAATCTTGCAGTGAGTCGAATTGCCTGGAATCTCCATCCTTAAAGCAGGGCATGGCTGGACAAAGCCCTGAGCAATCTGATCAGATCTCATGGCTGAACCTACACTAAACAGCTGGTTGGTCTAGAGATCTCCTGAGGTCCATGCCAGACTGGATTATCCTGTAATCCTAGGTCACTCAATTCCTTCTGCTCCCCTGATTTCAAAGCAGTTTCTCTACGAAAAGAAACCAGAAACAGATTGAAGAGATCAGCTTTTGCACTGGTGTAAAGTGGAAATCAGTTGCTTAAGAGGCAGAATTACCCAGAAATGAAGACACTACATCAAGACTCAGAAAGTCTAAGTATCTCATGAGAAGATTATTTTACTTTCTACACCTGTCTGTTCCTCTTCTTTTTTTTTTCCTTTTTTCTTTTTTTTTCTCTCATGTATTTCAACAGGGAGATTCTTTGGAGAGCAATTGCCTCATGGCACTTATAGTCTATAATAAAGCTGGGTTTTAGTTTCACTTGGGACTTCAAGACTCAGCTATTAGGTAAATAATAACAATTCAGTGCTTTCAGTGAATCTATGCCAGTTTACATCCTTTGAAGGAATAGTGAAGGCCAGAAGGATCATGTACTCTCTAATTATATGTTCTGACCTCCAAATAAAAAAGTCACGCTGTACTTAAGGCAGTGCAAATAACCACTACAGGATGGAGGCCTTGAAAACATATGATTTGTACCGTTTTCAAATAAGCATTTGCAAATACAAATTCCCCATCTTAAAATGTCTAACCATAGGTTACAAAAGTCAACTCAAAATTGAATGTTAACAAATGACCCCTCTATAAACCTCAAATGGCTGCTATCTTGGACTATAATCAGACAGAATAGATTTAATTTAACAAAGACAGTCACCTTTGAAAGTTGACTATCAACAGAGAAGGACAAGTTATCTCAAATATTTGCTTGCAACAAATGCATGCAAGTGCATGGACTGTCCATCAATATCCATGGAAAAAAAAATACTGTCCTCCGTCAAAACTAATGACATCACACGCAAAAGAACAAAGTGAGACTGCTGTGGGAATATCTATCTACAGAATTTGTGTCTGAAAATTGTCCTCTTTGTCTGTCTGTCTTCATGGAGAGGGATGGATCACACTTCAGAAAGTTGAGATTTGAAATTATGAAATGGGTTAGCTTATCACTCATCCTGTCAGACTGCAAATAGAATAAAATCCTCTCTGAACATGGCTTGCAGTGAGGTATGTAACATAGTTCTGTATTTGCTCAGTGTCAGAAGAAAATTCCTCCTGTATATTTGCTCTTAGAAAGCAACCTAGACCTTAGGCTCCATGCTCAGTATGATCTTTGTGGTTGAATTTGTATATGTTGCACACAACATTTGCAAACTCTGCTATGTCATTCTTTCCTCATGTGAAAAGTCTATAGAGCCTGTGAGTTTGCTCCAAGAAAGTCAAAATAAAAGACTACTATTGAAATACCACATCCTTCTTAAAAGCAAACTTATTCTATACATCAATCAATATGTATGTGTCTATACACACATACGGATTAGAGACAAATAAATCTCAGCAGTTTGTGGGAAGAGTAAGCTGACAAGCAAATCCTCTGTTGTAGACCAGGAGAAAATCAGCCCACAGAAACAACCATCCAAGATCCTGAGCATACATGTAGCCTGAGCAAAGACTAATCTGTGGAAATAGAGAAGACATCTCATGAAAGACTTTTTTCCTGCATGCTATAAGTAGACAATGGGCAAATAAATAAAGAGAAGAAAGGATACTAGGACACAAAGATAAAATCTGGCTAAAATTTGTCATTAGCAAAATCCTTTGCCATTACTCAGTCCTCAAAAAGCAGATTTCAAGTTGTGATCGCCTTCAGCAGTCCTTGATTATTCAGAATGCTCCCCTGAAGAAATCTGGTATTTGCAGAGAATCTTTTTGCCATCCTACTGTCATGGACCATGCTTACACTGATCCTGAGTGCTCTTCTGGAGCTATTCTGAATAGACAGCATCTGATTCATAGAGTTTTCCCCAGGATGATGTATTCTTTGCTAGGACAGTGGAAAAAATGATAATCTGGAAGCCATAAACATTTCACTGATAATTCACTTGTGTGTAACGAGCTAACAGAGTCAGTGAGATTGGTCCAAATTAGTTTCAAATATTTGAAAAGTACTGTGTGTTGGATTTTGGTTTGGGTATGTTAGGATCAGTGTCATATAGCAGGCATAAATCTAGCTCACTTTACACAGTTCAATTAAAATCTTGTGTTCAGAAGTATTGTGCAAATTGATGGTGCAAAATTACTGAAGTGTGGTTACAAATATTACCAGGATGCTTTGTGGTCATTTATAACCTCTCATTCAGCCTAAACTACCTTCTAAGAAAGTTTTAAAATATCAAACTGAAGTACCTTATGGTACTTCTACCTGCTATTTCATTAGTTTAATTACAGCAGTCTGAGATGTCAGTGGCCATGGAAATCCTTAGGAAGAGAAAGAGAAGACAGAGAGAGAGAGAGAGCTCTCTAAAAGTAAAAGTGGCAATCGGGGAAAGTAAAGTTAAAATTCGTCCAAGGAATTAGTCTCGATTTCAAAGTAATATTCATAGACCATTTAGAATGTCACCATGCTTCTTAAAATCTGTGATTGATGGTATCTGTTGGCAGGATAATGTAACATGAAAAAGGATATTGTATTGTATTATATAACTTTTTCCAACCCTTTTCTTCTTCCCAAATTTGTGGGTGAATTTTAATGTGTATGAGAGTTAGAGCACTACTAAGGGCCAAGTATGCTCTAGGCAGGAATCATACAGCCAGCAACAAGGCATGTCTTATTTTCCCCTCCACAGGCCTGTACATGCTTCTCCCCACTTCTACTCTAGGCAGCAACTCATGGGGTTGTTGGTTGAATAATGCCAGTGGTTTTGTGATGTGATCATAACAGAACTAGAACATGTGAGGTGACTCAAATGGAGCAATATAATTATTTCTGGGAATCATAAATAAAAAATGATATTTTGTTTTGCAAATATAAAAATTATTTCATTTCTGGCTACTGTAATCTATGTTAAATTAACAGAGTTATAATGAGATTTAGAGGCCTTCTCTATTTTATTGCAGTTTTGTAGTGACCTCTCATTCCCACTGTATGGAGGGATAAAGATGTCAACCAATGCTTAGCAGCAAATGACTTTAATCCACCCTTCTCATGTTCTTCCTTAGACATTTTGATCAGTGCCATTCTCTTTAATTAGTTATTGATAAGGCCCCATTCATTTCCAGCACTTTCTCCCAACCTGTCTTTCCCCCTGTTGATCTTTGATCCACACACATGATATAGTTTGTTTGCTTGCAGGTCTCAGAGTGAAATGAAGCTCAAGAACATTTGTGAAGTCACAGGAAATTCTACTGAACAGAACTGGACAGTCCTGTGTGCATCACAGTCACTGCCAAGACCATGGAGGCCTGTCTTACCTTTGTTCTGTTTCTCCCCTTGTCAAAGCATCATGTTTTGTAGTGTGTATCAAGTATACCCAGGCTGTCAGTCTACATGGCTCTACTTGGATGAGTATTTGAGAAGATGAGTCAGCAGAAGAATGTGAATAAATATGTTTATGTGTCATAAGAAATATATCTACAAGTTCAATTTTCAACCTGAAAATTGGTAGAGTTATAGTAGTAGAGTTGATGGGGATGTTGTGGGGAGGACCTTAGGCTTTACTACCTAGCACCAAGCCAGAAGCATCGTCTTGAGTCCTCAGATACAGAATTTCACACAAAGAACACTGTCTAGAGACTTAAAGCAATACCATCCATCAGGACTGGTTTCATGCATAAGCGATACCGGCAGCACTACATTGAATGCCACACTGGGGTTAAGATGGGATTCAAGGTTTCCAACCAGAAATGCAGAGCAAAATGCAGACGTTGCAAACTCATGCAAATTGAGACTGAAACAAAGGTCAGTGCAAACCCTTGTGAACTACTGTTAATCTCAGAGATTCTCAGAGCTCTGATCGTGCATTTTAATATATAGATAAAGGTTTTTGCTTTTGCAGAACTAATCAGGACACTGACTGGTTCCCAGACCAAGAGAATCAAAAACCTTTTATCTCCCTTGACACTGCAGGCAGAACCTCAGGATAGTAAAATTCAATCCTACAGGGTTTTATTAATGGAAATTCTGTTTGCATGCCAGTTTTCTAGCTGATAACTCCTATGTCAGGACATTAAGACCTGAAAAAAAACATATTTCTAGATGACCATCAGTGTATATTTAGACCATTAAAATTGTCAAGATGTTACTTTTGGTTAAAGATAAAAGATACTTCAATATAATCCTGTTGCTTAAGAATGTAAGGCTTTGTGTGTGTGTGTGTGTTTGTTTTGTTTCTTTTTTTTTTTTTTTTCCAAAAGAGAAAGCAAGTTTGTTCCTTTACCTGTGGTTTATTACCAGGGATGTGTTGCTGTTATAACCGCTGACACCCTAAATCCACTTACTAGCATTTCTGAATTGTTGATTACACAGTGACTGCAGATAAGAAATGTTAAAGTCAGTGAGAACTGTGCAAAGTTCTGCAAAATTTTAAGCCCGCTCAAAAAAATCAAATCCTAGGTTTTTCATAGTGAACATTCAAAGACAACTTTTGACTGCACCTCAATCCCCATAAGTAAAATGGAGATGATAACAGCACCTTGGCTCACAAGGTTTCTGTAATGATCAGTTCATTCAACTTGTACAGAACAGAGGATCAGAACCACCAGTGCCCTGAAGCTCCAATCTTTTACATCAGGCAATGACCTGGCCTCAGGCAGAACATCATTCGTGCCAAGAATCCTTCTTAATTGGTGGCCACATAAGGCTGACACGTTGAGCTAGTTGTGCTGTGATGCAATGTATCATGAGACATGTACATTCTCAGATAAGAAACAGTGTTACAAGGCAGCAGACTCTTGTTTTTACAGTCATAATTACATTTTGATTGTGAATTTCATTTTGCCAGCATAGTTTGGATGAACAACTCTTGTGTTCACAAAGCTTGGAAGAAGCATGCACAGTGCTATAGGAAGCTAGAAGTGCTACCTGATTTGAATTCATTAGTTCATTTGCTCCTTTTTTCCTTAGTTTGTAATAGATGAACACTAAGAATGAATGATTTGCAGTCAGCTGTGTGAGGCTTGCTCTGTATTCACGGTGCAGTTTTCCCATGAAAGCTTTGTTTAGAATGCAAAAATCTACTTGAGAAAAACTGCACATATATTCTAGAATATTTCTGAAGAAGGGTAGCAAGTGTGCCTTTGACAGTTTTTCCCCGGAAGTTCCAAATCTACAATGTTTGTTTGGATGAGTTTGTTTTATTTTGTCAAACTTTTTTTTTGCCTGCCCAACTTGTACAAACTCTTTGCATTTTTTTTTTTAATGTACATGAATAAAAGATACTCCTGTAGACTTATGTAGTACACAGGCTTCTCAGATCAAATGTTTTCCTTCTCCAGGTGAAATGTGGAAATGAGAGATAGCGTTGTCATTATGCTGTATTATTTGTTTGTTTGAACAAATATGGCCACAGCAACCATTTTCATCGATTTTCTCAGAATAACAGTATATATAAAAAAACAGAAATCAATAAATGCAAAATCTTCCATGAAACCTTCAGTGAAAAATATTCCTCCCTCAACCTCATGTATATTAAAGTGTACCGAATGTGCTGACTAGCATAATGCAATAAAAGTGATTACTGGGAGGCAGTGGAGGTGATTAAATATCACACAGTAGTCAGGTTACCTGAAAATATTATGCACAACGCTCCACAGAGGAAAAAACATTACAACAAACAAATTCTTTGGAAGTTTGCAACTCCCAGCCAGCTACCCTTCTCTGTACATGGTTCTGTGGTTGGGATTGTAATGGATGCGTGACAACAGCAGTTGTTGTCTTATCCAATGCACAGAAGTTCATCATTAGAAGGGAGGCAGCTGAATGTCCGTTGTAACACAGACTTTGACAAGGTAGGTTTAGGTTCTCCTGAGAAAACAACACAGGCAAAGAATCTTCCTGTTTACATTTGACGTGGTTAAATATTGAGGAGGTTGTTCAACTGGTTGCTGAGTGAACTGGAGAATTTACTGTTGGCACTAGGGAGACTAATTCCTTACTTGATGACTAGCTGACTTACCCACACATTTCTAAGTCCGAAATACAGTAATGACTTAAAGCAGGGAAAAACCATCAATTAGTCATTTTCAAACTCCCTCGAGGTATTGAAAGTATGGAAACTATTATTTGCAGTGGAGAGAAGTAACTTAAGTCTTAGTGCAGGATATGTTGATGATGGCATGAAACTTTAACAAATACAAGATTCTTCAGGCTTCTTACTAAATTTATTGTCAATATAGCTGAAATTTGAGGAGGGAATATGAGTAATGAACCACACATCAGAGAAATCCCCCTAGATATACTTCTATTCATTAGAACACACACTCTCTGTTGAAACTGTACATATTGGAGTTGATACTTTTTACTGGACCTCTTCTTCAAATCCTTCATCTCCCTATAGTGTCAGACTGCAGCCCTTTGTTTCATTGCAGACCCCAAATTTAATGCACTACCAGTTTGCCAATCTGATTTTTTTTTTTTTTTCAAAACACTCTATGCCTTAATTTATTCCAGATCTTCCTTTAAATAACTGAGAAGCATGAGAAAAGTAACATAAACAGCGGGTCTGTTCCCAGGAGTTCTTGAACATCTAGAGCTTCACTGGAAATTCTGTTTTCAGCACACCCTTTCTGAAAACTGAATTCTGATTATTCCTCAAATATTATACACGCGCCTGTCCATTTGCTTAGATCTGCTCTATTTCTTTGCCATAAATACACTAAAGTTTGTTTGACTGAAACTGTGTGCCTTTTAAAATTTCTTTCATTCCTGTGAATCGCTTAATTTGTCATTATTTCCTTAAGAAAATTTTCTATACATGGACTTCTGTGTGCTGGTGCCCTGAGGAAAGTTTGATCACATGAAAATGTAGGCTCTGAGCACAAAAGCATATGCTTAATTTTCTCTAAGTTGCCTATGCTGACAGAGCTCCGCTCTGCTACTCAGCACTGCAGGCCTGTAACCTGGCTGACTAATCACAGAATCAAAGAATTGTTGGGGTTGGAAGGGACCTCTAGAGATCATTTAATATGACCCCCTGCCAAAGCAGACTCCCTAGACCAGGCTGCACAGGTAGGTATCCAGGCAGGTCTTGACTATCTCCAGAGAAGGAGACTCTACATCCTCTCTGGGCAGCCTCTTCCAGTGCTCTGTCACCCCCACTGTGAAGAAGTTCCCATGCACATTTGTGTGGAACTTCCTATGCATCAGTTGGTGACTGTTTCCCCTCATCCTATTGCCACACACTGCTGAGAAGAGTGTAGCCTCATCCCTTTGCCTGCTGCTTCTTAGATATTTATAGACATCAGATCAGATCCATAATCACCTACCTTCTAGCGCTTGATTTTTCTGTCCCTCAGATCCACATTTAAATTCTTTAGGGGAGAGGAGCATAGCCAAAATCCAGTACTCTGGGCACATACCTGAGGAATGTGTTATGCTTTAAGAACTGTGCATTTTATCAAGTATCTATCTTCTGAACTTCAGAAACTGCTCCAGAAAGAGAATCCCATAATCAAATGTCCAGGCAGGTTTGGTGAAGTTGAGAAGATTACAATGTCTATTCAATATAGTTATTTACCAAACATGCTTACCTAGTCATTCCCACAAACAAAACAACTGTCATTTAATAATGAAGAAGTCATTATATAATTGTAGCTATTTCGAAACTTCTATAATTAATACTTTCTTTTTTTTCAATTATCAGGTGCTTCTTTCCATGCCAATCTTTTTGATTTCACTCAAGAATGCAGAAGCAAAGGTATCACAGATTTTTAAACAAGGTAATAATGTTCCAAACAACCAGAGAAATATGGCAATAGTCTTTCCATGCTATGAGGTGGATTCCTAGAATGGAAATGAGGAATGTTGTTCAATAACTGGTCCTACTCTTCTCAAGCAAATTGCTTGGAAATAGTTTGTCTACTAACAGAAGAAAAGAAAAAGATATATGTTTAAAGTTACGTCCGGGAATTAAGTTCAGTTCTAAATCTCTTCAAATCAAAGGGAAAAATTCCTGTGAATCTGAATGGATATGAAGTTGATCCAAAATCAGTGGATCATCAGGTACAGTTTAGAATGTCACAAAGTAAAGCCAAACATGAATAGAACTGTGTGGAAATAATTCAAAATTATAGAAAGGTGTATGTCTAAATATGACTGATACTGAGCTTAAATCAGAAAACTTGCTTTTATATGGAGAGGCAATTTAAGAAATTTTCAAACAGCATAATTGTCCAATGGATAGAGGGAATGATACCTTAATAAGCAGGCACCATAGAAGTTTGGAAAAAAAAAAAGAAAAGAAAAAGAAAAAAAGTTTCTTTCAGCAAATTGACAAAATTATTTTAATGAGAGTGGAGGGCAGTGAGGTACAGGTTACCCAGAGAGGTTGTGAAGCCTTGGGGACATTCAAGGTCAGGCTGGATGGGGCTCAGAGAGCCTGATGGAACTGTAAGTGCCCTTGTTCACTGCAGGGGAGTTGGACTGGGTGTCCTTTATGGGTCCTTTCCTACTCAAAAGATTCTATAATTCTATGATAACACTATCTAAGAAGCGACTATTGCTGTTTGCTTCACAGTCCCCCTATCCTTTTTGTATGTCACTGTAGTAATTCAATAGATTCTGCAGAAATGCTCTTACCACAGGGATTAATATCCAGTCATTTACTGTAGAACTTCCTGTTAAGATGCAAGGTGGTGTCATAACATTTTTGTATTACCTATTCCTGCTTCCCTCTAAAAATGAAACAAACTTTTACATATCTTTTTAGAGATTACATTCAGTAAGTTTATGTGTGGTAAGAGCATAAGATGAGGAGATCAATAGAACAGGCAGTTAATACTTTTTTTAAGAATCTTCTCTAATTTGCACAGTAATTTTTTTATGACTCTAGAATATCTTGCTCAGTTTTCATGTCCGTGGTTTGTTTTAACAACAATCTCAGGCCACTTGTTTCTATACACAACATATTTGCCTAATTTGCCTTACTACTGGCTAGAAGTATACCTGACATTTTATTATTCAAAGTGCCTGTCATAGTTAGTGTTATGTATTGCACAGAGCTGGGCAGGAAAAGATATTTTTCTAAGAAAAAATAACAGTGAAATAAACAGTGTCAGGCTTGCATTACTGTTCTTCAGTGTGAACCTGCAGCTTTTCAAAAAACTGCCCTTAATTGCACTACAAGACACATTTCTCCTGCTAGCAAGCCACAGTGTCGAACACCTTGCCTGAACTCAGAAAAAAATCCTATGTAAACTCCTTGCAATCCACAACGTAGTGAAATTCCAATTAACCCTTAATATGACATATCTTAAAAGAAATGACAAAGACCTGAAGCTCCTTCTTTATGCTGGTTGTCTAATACAAAAACTAAAGGATTACAGATAACAGAAGACTTTTGGGTAAAGTGATAATGAGTAAGGGAAAATTATCTTCAGGACTCACTTGAGGTTCCTCTTTTTGTGACTCATGAACCACTTTCAGTGAAAACCTAAGATGGATTGCCAGTAGCAAGAGTTCTTGCAACATGGTTCTCCGAGTTAGACTATTTAAAATACCACTTACAAACTAGGTAATTTATTCAGCAAAATTCTGAGATGATAAATAGCTCAGCAGGTATACAAGTGATAAAAATATTCTCTTCTCATCATCTCCTTAAGTTTCTGTACAGAGAGGTTAGTTACCTTGGATAGGGTTTGAGGAAATTCAAGTATCTCAAGTTGTTTGTAGTACAGTGACAAAATATTAAAAATAAATAAATAAAAAGGAAAAAAAAGCAAGTTTTTCAATAAGAAAAAATAGAGAATATGAGAAAATTATTTTCCTTGCATATGAAAATCTGGACTTCATAGAAAAATTTGAAGATTTCTTGTAGCTCTTCAGACTTTTCATTTTGTTTACAGAGTAGTTTCCCCCAAACTGTTGGGTGAATACAAGGAAATTCTAAACCTAGACAGTAAGAATGAAGGAAAAAAAAGTAGAGTACCCACTTCCGAAAGAGGTCAACAAAGTCACAAATCTGCAGGACTTTCTGAAATGCAATTCTCTGCAGCAAACACCTTGTCTTATCTGTGCCATCATCAAGAGCCAAAATGTAAGAAGTAAAAGCTGTGCTCAGAAGCAGACACAAATGCTACTCAAAAGATATCCAGCATAGTCTTTGCTTTAATGGATCCAAAATTAATGGATGAAAAAGATGCATAGAATCAGCAGCACATGCTGATTTTCATTCATACTGCTTGCACTGCAGTTCATGAAAAACTGAATACAAAGCACGGTATACAATTCCCTGACTCAGCATTTTGGTCTTGTTAACTGGTGGTATCATGGACCGACACGGGATGTCAGACTGGTGTGGTTAAACACAGCAAGGGCACAGGCATTCTATCAGCTTCCTCAACACACTATGGCTGCAACTGCTACTTCCTCAGTTAAAATTCAGGCTTCTTCTAAGATGTATGCTTTTTTTCAAATATATCTGTATTAAAAAAACAATGGACAGATTTCCAGTTGGCCTGCTAAAGGCAGAATAAGAGAAGAAAAAACAAGGAAGACACTGAGGTCCACAGCGTGCTAGGAAAAAGGAGACTGGAAAGAGTATGAAGCCGTATGTCATCTATTCTCACACTGATTAAAAGTGAGTTTCTTTCTTTACTCACCCCCACTCAACAAGCCACTAACCACAGATATTTCATAGGGTCTTTTTTTGTCCTAGTTATTTCATACTCACAAAGGCGATTGCTGTGGTTCAGACAGTTTACATTTGGTGTGTTTGAAGAGTAGGAGAGAAAATATCTCCCAGTGCTTCCTACAATACACTGTTGATGCACAGAAAGTGCTCCTGATTTTAACAACCAGGAATATAAGCTTTGTTTCCGCAGTGGGCAAATATCTCTGCTCTGCTTTGTTTGAATACTGAGGGATTGGACATCTTTCACCACTCGGCTAGCAACGTGCTGTCTGATGGCTAAGAGCTTTCAACATGCTAAAGACATGTAGTTAAGCACGTTAGCTCTCTGAAGAAAGATCACAGCTGTGTTTCTCTGTAAACTCTGAAGGACTTACTGTAGACACAAAGAAAAGCTTGAAGTCAAAATCTGAAAGCAAATAGAATAACATAAACAATTGCTTTTAAAACCTGTGGTAGACATCACTTTTGCATATTTTTAATGTTTATTACACACTCTAAAAATGCTACTGCCATAGAAGTGTGCTATGATGAAGTTACATATCAACAGAAACTATGAATAATAGCTGCACAGTTTGGGGGGCTTGTTGAATTTGAAACCAACTCACTCTACATGTTTATATGCCTTTTAAGGTGCTTTAGTGCCTTTGAAAACCTTGGTCTTAAAATTCACGTTGTCTCTAGCCAAAGACATAGATTACAAATCTGAAAATTAATAATCATATAATCATAGAATGCCTTGGCTCGGAAGGGACCTCAGAGATAACCCAGTTTCAGCCCCTTGCTATGGGCAGGATTGCTAAATCATAATGAGTTGTTGGGTTTGTTCATGTCCGAGTGTAGTTCAGTGTTTCAAACCAAGTCTTCTGTGATTTGAAAGGCAAAGCACAAGAGAGAGAGATTCAGATGCAGTAATCACTCCTAGCATTTCTGAAAGTTTCAGAAAAATAAACTTAGGTATAATATCTCCTTAAACATAGTCAATAGCAAGTAATGACAGGGAGGAATAAATGAACAACTCAAGAAAATGACGATGCTCTACAAGAAGAGCATAACAGAGCAAGCCAGCTCCTGATCAGTTTTCTAGAAGACAAAGCCACACAGATCCTGAGAATAGGAAAGTCAACTCTGTCCAGTCCTTGTATAGCTTCTTATGTTGTACATCTACCCCTAGGTTGTGGAATAATTCTGTCACACAAAAGGTGATCAGTGTCAAGACACTCAGGTTATACGCTAAGTGATGGAAACTGAGTATTTATATTCCATGTTACAAATAAAGAACATTTGTTTTTAAAGTGCTAGAAAAGATGGTCGTTGATATGAGAAATGGAATTTAGTTTGAAATATGAGTAGAAAAGAATTTAAAAATTGTGAAAGTCAGAAAATAAAGATTGCTAGGGTTACAGCAAGATTTGTTTATGAGGGTTGCAAGAGCTAAGGTGATTTACTGGGGAAAAAGGGATTTAATTAAAGCATTTAAGATTATGAAAGGTAGAGTCAAAAACTGACTAGCTCATCTTTTTAACAGTGTCTCAGAACAGCAGAACAACAGGAGGGTCAGTTGAAGTTAATGACAGGTAAATGTAAAACAAAAGAGGGAGAATAATACTTTACACAGCATGTAATCAGCTTGTGGGATTTCTGTCATGGAGGGTCACCAAGTCAAATACTTTGTCTGAATTTTAAAAAAGGGAAGGTAATTTTATGACCAAAATGATAATGTTATGAACAATGGTATTTATGTTTGCTAAAATAGAGATCATTAGAATTCTCATGGCCAAGCTGAAGATGTTTACCGAGAAGGTATTTATTCCACTTCACTTACTGTCCACCCTAGACTTGTCCGACCTTGGACAGTTGTCAAATGATACTTTCTGATTCAATTGTTTGAGATGTTAGTTAAACATCAAACTTGGGGAAAGAGGTTGTCCACTCTAGCACAGACAGACCTGAAAACTGGATTTCTGAGTGCGTCTGGAGTCAGGTCCTACTCTGTTAAAATGATCTGTAGGTGTAAGCATACCATGAGTGGACCAGAGTGACTGAATATCATGCCACTTGAGGAGGTCTACCACTGAAATCTGAATAGTACATATCAAAGCAAATTTCATTCTGTGTCCCTCTAGCAGACAGGACAACTTCCTGTAACAAACACTTTAACTGAGCTAGAATGGACAGCTCATTATAAACCTGACACAGAAAACAACGAGGAGAAATTTTCTCTAGTATAAGAATACAGAGTGAAATGCTATAAGTCACTGAATGATAATAAGTTGAATAGACCACCATGTTGGACACTTCTAGAGGCCAAATTTTCTATGAACAATAATTTGCCTTTTAATCTTTTTGGGCTGTTGTCTTTTCATTAAAACCATCTTTTTAAAAAGTACTTTTCACTTTTCAGCTTTATTAAAGAAACAAAATGAATTCCCACTAATAAACATTTATTAATTTTGAATTAATGCTGTAATTATATAGCAAATATGTAAAGGAAGACGATGGGAGAATTTATTGAAATAGCATGGTACTTAAATAAAAATTATAACAAAAAAATCTTGAAATTCTCATCTTCACAGCTTAGATTTTGATTGCATGACAATACTATTATTAATGTAATGTTGAATTACTAATAAATAAAACTGATTATTTCAATATATCTAAAAATCTGTTCCCTGGACAAATTGTTTAAGTTATACCTATAATCCTCCTTACAAAATATAAGAAAACAATGTTGCAAAAATAAAACATAATAGTTAATCCAGAGCAAAACCCAGCAACTAAGAACTGAAGAGATTTGCTTGTTCTTTCAATATTTCAGCTCATAGAGCATGTTTCTGAACAAGGTTGCAAGCTCAGGGTTACCAATGAGCAATACATTTACAGTCCAGTGCTGCTGTAGTTGATGGCTTTTTAGTGCAATTTGGATCACATAAGAACTTGTTTCCAGCTGAATTTAAAATCCTAATTGTAATATTGACACAAGAAACTTGCATCTAACAATTATACCACTCCCCAGATCAGAAAAAAGAAACACAGTATATAATTATGTTACCAGAAAGCACAGCTCAAAAAATAAAGCACAAATCAAGTACTCTTTATAGAACATTGTCACTAAAGCAGTAAGAACAAACACATTTGAAAGAACCACAACTTAATCCTAAATAGTTCACAAAGACAAAACTCATTCAGCTTACACAAAGCCTTTAATATACATGAAAAAGCCTATCATTTTTACCTCATCCTCTTTACAATTAAGTTAATTTTCTTCATCTCCAGTAAAACTGTTGTTACAATTTCACCCATATTCTGCATTTTACCATGACCAGATCCTACCTGAGGGAAAAAAAAAAGTTCAATTCACGTATCCATTTTAAGGCAAACATCACTGTCCACCTGAAGACTGTGATGTTTGCTTAGGAAAGCTCCTTTTTTTATATGGAATGACAGTTAGTGAAAATGCATAAGTTTTCTATCTCTGAGGGATCTGGCTGTATTGAAGTTAAGTGCAAGTGATTCCATTGACTTCAGTGAACTTTGGTAATTGTCCTAAGCTGAGAAGATAGTGTGTGCATGTGAACAGATAAACATAGACATAAACTGTGATACAGACGAGGAAGTACATTTTGATGATGACAGAAGTTTGCTGAGAAAGACTTCTAGAATAAGCTAAACAAACCTCTCCCAAGAATGACACATTACATTTAATTTGCTTTGAGAGTGATGTTAATGCCCTAGCATGGTCTAGGAAACAAAAAACTTCAAATTATTGTTAAAATAAAGGCTTTAGTATCTTGAAGAATTGATTATAAAATACATTACTGAGGACATCAATCAAAGAATAGAGTGAATTAATTTAAAAATCTAATAAAATATATTATTAACAAGTACACATAAAGTAAAGTTTTATAAATTTAAACACATTAAAAAATACCAGAGACATTTGAATTTCTTAGGCCACTAGGAAAGATGGTGCCAATATATTTGAGCTGAATCTTGCCCAGGCTTCATTTGTTGCATTTAAAGGAAGCATGGGGTTCCTTGCATCTGCAGGTGGGAACCTCAAAATGAAAATATACTCAAAGGAAAAAGAATGTCAGTCTGAAGCAAAGCCGTCTCATTATTATCTAATTCTGGCAAGTGGATGTACTTAATTTGTCATCCTGTCTTTGGACAGACTCAATCTAACCTTTAGCCTGAGCTTTATATCCTGTGGTTACCTAAGCCAGTCTGCTCTTGGTCTGTGGTCAGTTCTAGCTGTGGAGGTGAAAAGTTAATTCTTTATACAGCCTCTTGCCTATGACCATTTCCTTTAATTCATCTTTCCTTGACATTTCTTTTTGGCCTTAGCATAAAAGCTGAAACTATAAGGCATCCTAAGGCCTATCAAAGGTCTACAGCAGTCTTTCAGTATTACCACATCCCCTCAATCATTCTCTATGTACTTTTCTTGGTTTCAAAGCTAAGAGCATTTTCCCTCTGAATTATATTCACCTAGCATAATAGATGACTAGTGTACCACTTATTGCTAAAAGTTAAATGACCTCTCCTGTCCGATAGAGTTCCATTTCTATGATGAAAAACTCACTTCAGGTTTGAGGTAAAACTGTTCTGAGAGAGAAAATGTAAATGTAGAAAATCCTGAAATCCAAAATTTTTTCTATCACTTTTCTTCTAGAGAAACTTCTATATGGAAAAAGGGAGCTTTACTCCTCATTCCTGATTACACAAGGTTGTGCATGCGCGACAGTTTTGCTAAACAGCTCAGACTTGTTTAGCCCATTCAATCTCATAGCTGCACATCAGCCCTTTCCTTCTGGAACACATGGTCAGAGAACTGGAAAGGAACTATAATGTTGATCCAGAAGCATAAGGCTTCCCTACCAGCTGCAGAGAAGCAGGAGATGCATTTAGCTTGATTTCCTGAGTAATTCTGACAAATCTAACATGCTTAACAACACTAGAGACATTGTCAGCTGCGTGTCTCCTATGCTTTCCACTTTTAGTCCTTAATCTATCATCAAGTGACTAATTTTATTATTTTCTTCCTGAAAGCAGGACAAAATGAAGCAAATATAAATAGCATTCTGATTCTTTGCCTTTATCCAAATACCTTTATCTTTATCTGATCATTTTTCATACCACTTTAAAATATCTTTTGTAGGGATGCAGCATCTCTCTCCCTTTGCAGTTCATATACTAATAATGATGTACCCCAGATACTTTGCCATGACTAATTTGACAGACTCTTCTCCCAGTAGGTGATTATGGAGAATTCTGTCTCAGGTAAGCTGTTTCTTATTATATTTGCTAATTTGTTTGCTTGTTTTGTTTTTCCCAGCTATTTTTTTTTTTTTTAATTCTGACTTCTTATGTTATATTTCTTCTAAAAGTAAGAATAATCTATTCTCTGGAATATCCTTCTTTTAGAAATCTATAGGATGTTATCCAAGTCCATTCCAAAGCTGTACCTTGAATCTTTCATTCTCTTTACATTTCATACCATTAATTTCCTTCCAATTTCTCTTGCCTTCCTTAAGTCCTTTCAAGTTGTCAATATCTACCTGGTATGAAGTTTCCCAGAAGTAAGCCCAACAGGGGATGCTAGAGCTGTGTAAGCAGTAACATGTTCATATTACTCCATTCTTCTCCTTATTATGCTAAGGCCATCATGTCCCTTCTGCTCTCTTTTCCTCTCTCACTGAGTTCTTGTTATAATTTAAAATA
The DNA here is from genome assembly GCA_023055505.1 of Callipepla californica brunnescens. Taxonomy (NCBI): domain Eukaryota; kingdom Metazoa; phylum Chordata; class Aves; order Galliformes; family Odontophoridae; genus Callipepla; species Callipepla californica. The sequence continues at coordinate 40,575,717 of JALIRH010000004.1, read as the reverse complement.
TAATCTGTTTATTAAAATAAAAAAAAATTCAAGTGATTTTCAGTTTAGCTTGTGGTGTGTACAGAAATATCTTTTAAATCGGAGAAATTCTTAATCAAATTGGACAGCAGTCTAAGGAAAAGCTGCTGATGTTTCTGATTATGCAGTGTGGCTCCAAACTAACAAATCACAGTATCAAGCCACACTGGTGCATGATGTTCAGTCACTGAGGTGAATATGATGGGTATATAGAATTGTAGGTTCCTCTGTTGGATCTGCATTCCTGTGGGGATATTAACATTTGGAATTGCATTGAAAAGTCGTTCTTTAGCTCTCAAGGGCATATGTCTAAACTTGTATAGAAGGTCTCATCCTTGCATTTTTCCAATGATAAATGAGCACAGTGTAATGAAAATCACAGTATTTTTTTTATTGGCAGCTTTTATATTGGCAAATTTTTATACTGCAAGCTCTCTCCATGATGTAGCATGCATTCTACCCTCATTTGAATGTGGTCGGAATGTTAGGAGAGGTTAAAGCTTTCTCTTCTAATGGAAATGTTTTTAACTATGTTTACTTTAATTAAGAGCCAAAGCTGAACAGCTCCTTGACAATGCCTTGAACTCCCATTCTTTTTCTGCTGAAGACGATAGTTAAAGTTATCTGCTCTGCACTTTGGATGAATAGAGGAGAGAAAATGATAATGTGCTAACTCCTAACATCACTCACTACTTCTTTTCCAGAATTCGTTAACCTTTGTGTCCCAGCAGCCCTGGCAATGTGCAGGTAGAGAACTGAATCTCAGAGACAGTTTTTCTTTAAAAATAAATAAATAAATAAAACAGATAAATCATTTAATTGCTATCACAGTCAATAGCATCATATTTTGACTCCATGCAAAACATTCTGGCTAAGATCCAAATTTTCTGAAGGACTATGTTGGTCATACATTGTCAGTAAGAGTATTAAAAACAGTGTATGGCTACATTTTTTCTTTAAAACTGGCATGCAATAACTCATTTCCTGAAGAGTTTTACTGAGTCACTGCAGTTACTCATAAACATTACACATTACTAGTGGTAACAAGGTGCGTATCAAGATACAAACAAAGAAAAAGAAAGATAACAAATCTTTGTACAAGTGTCTATGAAATGTTTGAATTTTTTCTTCTGTAGAATTTAATATAGGAATATACTGACAATTGCCCTGATCCTTCCACTGAGGGACAGATTTTCACAAATTTAAGGATTCAGATGGAAATGTGTTCCAAGCACCATATACAGGTACTCAACAAGATGGAAAATCAAGACATTTGTGAATAATCAAGAAACACTTTAAATCAGTGCTACATCTAAGTGCTACATCATCATTATTAATGTATGGCTAAATGCAAAGTATTCTCTGCAAAATATGGATTATTTAGATGCTCAGAGTTGGAAAGATATTTGACTATTCACTTCACATTTTTATTCTGCATACTTTTTAGCTAGGCTTTACTGTTACACCCCTAAAACCAAAATAGTGAGATGCCACAATGTGCACAAGAGTCTTTGAATCTAGTTATAAGAATTGGGTATAATATACAGAAACTAACGAACAACATATATATAGAACATATATATAGAATATTCTAATAACCTGAAAGCATCTGCACACCCAACATAGTTACTCCTGTTAGTATGGAACAGACTCTACACACAGGTGGCAACTAGATATTTAATTGTTTTTTGGAGGGACTTCCAATTCTTGATCCCATGCTCAGACCTGAAGAAAGCATGCAAGAACCTACCTGACTGGTGCTGCAGAAGGTGAGATCATGGAAAATGTAGTGTTCCCTATTCCTAAGACAACATAACTAAAGCTCTCTTATATGCTCATAAGAATAAGCAACAAGGGCAAAGGAAATCTCCTCTTTTCATCAGAAGATAACCTCCAGATCAAGCTAAAGAAAACTGGTAGAATAGGGCAAAGGAAATCAGCTTTTGAGTTTTAGTGTTTTAATCAGTAAACAGAGGATACCTATTTCCAATCTGTTCATTCAGTGCTTTTCACAAGCAATAATCACATTAAAATAATGTGAAGCAATGCTTTCTATAGAAATTGTATCATTCAGTATACTAGAGGAATGGATTTTCTTTTCATGATTTTGGTTTATATCCTGACAGCAGAGCAAATGTGATTTCTTTGACCGATGGCTTGTTGCATTTATGTGCATATTTAATCAACATATAAACAGTATATATATATCTGTGTAGTCAGAGTCAGCCACACTCTGCTGTCAGCTAAGTAATTCAAGAATAAATGCCACTGAAATCAGTAAATGTACTGTGGGGTAGCAGGAGCAGAATCTGTTCCCCTCTTCTTGTCTGCTGAAATAAAACCACGGCATACACAAATAGGAGATCTGGACTTTAAGAACACCGAATTTCCAAATTTCCTACATCTGAATTTTGGCCATAAATAAGAATTAACAAATAAAGTGAATTAAAAAAAAAAAAAAAAAAAGGAAGAACTTAAGATAAAACTGCAGAATGATCTTTAAAATACAATTAAATGTTAGGGGGATGTTGTTCTTTGAGCTTCTGTGGTACAGACAACTCAAGCCCTGACAACTCCATCCTTTCTGTTTTGGGAATGGATCATGTAGCCTCCCCGACTCTGCCTGAGGGAAAACCAAGACAATGACCCCACTCCCTTCAGCTTGGCTGGCGGAGTATGGTATGACACAGAGGGACTATAACAGTTCTTTCACAGGTGCTCTATCCTGAATGTACTATTTTTCCTCAAAGAAGGGATAAAATGACCTTGAAATCATGTTCTCTTTAAATGGAAAAACTTGGGCCCTTCCTTTGTTTGTCTATTTTAGAAGTGAACTTGAGCTGTGTCTTGTAACATATGCTACAAGACTCCACATGCACTGAGCTTTCTATAGGTCTTTGCTCTCCATGTTTTCTTAGTTCCAGCTCAGGCTGATTCAATAAAAGACTTTTATTCACTCCCAAGATTCACACTTAGCTATTCAATAAGGGCTTTAATGAAATGTTTTCATTGTAACAAATAAAAAAATAAAAATCGTAATGGGCATTGAGATATAAAATCCCATTTCCATAATAAGGTCATTCAAATAAATCTAGCATGAAGGAAAGCAACTATTCTGTGAAGTCCCAGCAGGAACTTAAGTGGAAGGTTTGAATTTAGAGATCTGGTCTGCATTTCTGACTGAAGTGAAATGATTTCCCTCACCTCACCCAAGCAGAGAGTGCTCTGAGCAGTTTATTACAGCGCCTATAGTTTTGCCAGACGCCACTTCTGGATCTGGGTAGAGCAGGAGTTTAATCTGTTGATGTAGAGCCTGTTTATAAAGAGGTGTGTTAATGGGTGAACTAGGGGCAATTTCTGAAGCTGCAAAGCCAAAATTCAACAAAAAATCCTACTATCTTTGAAATACTAACTTGAACATAACACAGTTTCCCATTAATAGACAGCATTCTCTGCCCTTTTCTAGCACAACACCCTTTCCTTCAGAACATGACTTTATAGGCTTAAATCAATGGCTGATAAAGTCTTATGCCGAGGCTTACAGTTTAAGGACAGTGTGTTTGCATGTATCCTTAGCAGCTCAGTGGCTTCATGGGTACTGTTTTAAGAAATCTTTGATGTCGACATTGAAAAAAACCTGCACTGGGAAATCTTTCAGAGAACTCCCTTGTCTCCATCAGAATATGAACACACAGAAGGTAGCGTAGGCATGACTCAGGCATGACATGAAGTGAAAGTTCAACTGTATAAAAAGATTTAAGTAAAATAACATTTACAACAAAGGAAGTAACATAATAATATAATAGTTGTTGGTAACAACTATAAGCTTCTTTCCTCATCATTTTAATCATTTATAAATACAGTCCATATTCAGACACATATGACAGTCATAATTCTGCCCTGGCTTGAGGGGAGGGAGTGGACAAATAAGGTTCCTATATTTCTCCCAGATGTGATTTATTTACCATACTTCTGGATCCAGGTTGATACTTCACATGTCAGGTGAATGGTCCTTAGCAAGAAAAGATTTTCTACATTCCTCTAACACCTGATGAGTGTTTAACTAGCATCTGTCACTTCATCTCAGTTACTGTCTTAGGTATTCTCTTAGTTAAACCTCCCTGAACATCAAATTGGTGCAGTTCATGCCTTCCTCAAGACGAGATGTTAGGGCCGGAATGAATGGCCCTAACACTCCTCACTGTAACCTCAGCTATTCAGACCAGCACTCCACAATACTGTATGCGAATGCTTAGGGACTGCAACTCCCTTTCTTCACTTCTAGTTCCCTCTTGAACCTAGATTTTAACTGTAAAGCTTAACACTCCAGCTCTGTGAATAAATGCCTAGAGTATTGCTTTAGGGTACAGTGTTGTGCCATTCTGATGTGCCCTTTAATGTGCCTATAGTGGGTAATGATCGCAAGCAGTATGTCAAAAACATCTTTACTAATGAATACAAAGTGAGCCTGGCATGCACTGCTGTCCAGCTACTTCATTTTTCAGAAGTGAATTTGAGATCAAATTTCTCATCATAACCTAGCCCTCTAGTACTTGCCCTGAGTGGCTTTTCAATTGTACCAGTAGGGCCTGACAACTTAGAGAAAAGTGAGAGAAATAGATAAAAGAGTATTTCCCCATCAACCTTTTTTTTTTTCCCAGTGTCCATCCTTTCTGATGAAAGTACCAGGCTCTGTTCCAGGCAATTGCCCCAGCTGAATAAGATATCCTCGTTCTTTCCAGAACATGATACCAACATAAACAGTAGAAAACTACAGTTCAGATCCTGTTTTGTTGAAGACTGTGTGTGGGGACGGATGCACTGCCTTTTCAAAATGCAGCATCAAACAAGCGATGCCACAAGAAATTTCTGGATGCAGAGAGGGTAAATGAGGCTGGGGAAAAGCAGAAGAAGAAGACCAAGAAGAGAAACCTATGGAGAGGACTGCACTGTGTCTTGAATGTCCACAAGCTGCAGCTTATGTTTCTATGGTTGTATTCTGAAAGCAGTGAGGATTGCGCCAAAGCAAACAGAAGCATTTCTCAACCTACACAGCCATGCAGGAGGAGAGGTCATGCTCAAGCACAGAGGTTGTTCACCCACTGAGATAAAAATCCTATCATTTCATAAATGCTGCTAAGATAGATGTTTGCGGTAGACAAGTTCCTTTTTTTATTTTTTTCTCATTTCATTAATTCATTGATTCCCTATCCAAGGAAACTTGCCAAAAGATTAGTCAGCATAGTCCATATTTCTCTCAAATCTAGGCTGATGCTTGTAACGCATATGGGGAGAAAGTTTTGTAAAGAGGTCAGCTTTGGAAAAGGGCTGTATTGTACAGGATGATATGTTGTACTCAGATCTCTTCCTTTTTCAGAGGGAGACAAATCAGAAGTACAAAAACAAGTGTCATTGCTCAGGTGTATGAAAAAAATTCTTAATGTTACGGTGTTTTTTTTCCTCACACAATGCATGCTATTAATAATTTCTTTATTGAGTGAAACATAACCATCTTTCATTTTTCTAGCAGGAAATATTATTGATAAGTTCCTAAGGTACTCTAATGACTTTTTGTACAGATATTTTTTTTTATATTTGCAACATATGAAATCCCAGCACATGGAATCACTCTGGCTTTCACTAAGTGAAGCCTTTGCCAGCTTCATACTTCATGCACAGTGTGCAAATTTTTCCCCCACCTTTATGGCTTATGTATTCAGTTGCCTGCATAGGTTCTTCATCTGTAAGATATACCTCTGCCTTCTGCTCCTTTATTATTAGCTCCAGTAGAGAATAATATCCCAGCATCCATGTGCACCCTATGGATCCCATTTGTCTGATGCCTTTCTCTGTAGCAACTAAGATTGCTTTTATGTTTCTTTGCATTATGTCCAGGTGAGTTGGTTGGTTGGTTGGTTTGTTTTATTTTGTTGTTGTTTGGTTGTAGTTTTTGCTTGTTTTATCTTTTTTTTTTTCTTTTTTTTTTTCTTGTTGTTCTCAGCAAAAGTTATACTTATATCACTTCTTTTCCTCTAAAGATTAATTTTACCACCAGGTACCTTATGCATGGTTTCCTCAAGGCTTGTTATTGCCTAGACTAGATGAGCGTGCGTCTTGAACTCAAGCCCTGTCACCTGTTTCCAGCTGTTGTAATAGTTCTAGATTGTAATAATGTTTCTCATGGCTTTTCAGTAAGCAAAACACACTCCCAAATCTTCTTATGGGTTCCCTGTTACTTGTGTTATGTGCATAAAGTCCAGAGGAAAGTCTTTATGTAACCTAGAAAGCTTTTAGAAACAGAGCAGAGAGAAGTCCAAAGATCAAGTTCTGAGAGTTAGGGATTTCGTCCTGTGATTATTTTAGGGGGTTTAAGAGCAAGGAGTGGGTCTTTAAGTTGGAAATGACTGCCAGAAACTTTGTTTTGCTCTGGCTCCCAAAGCCTTTGTTCTGAGTGATAATATTTTGCAAAGGCTGAGATTCTATTGCAAAGGCCCAAACTCCACCCAAACTCCCACTGTTTTCTCCTGCTCCCTCTGTTGTTTTACTTCTGCCTTCTGAATCTCTCAAAGCCATGTAACTCTCTTTACTACTCTACCACAAAATTATACATGCCAAATATTTGCATGACAGTCTGACTGCTCTCCATTCTTAAAAACGCCCTTAATTCCCTATACCTGTGTACCCACTATTTTGAGATCAGTGTTTGACCTCAGATTTTAAACCAAGAGGGAGCTTGTAGATCATCCAGTCTGATCTTGTTTATGATTCAGACTTGGTAATTTCACTTCATTCTCACTGTATGTGAAAGCATAATGCACATTCTTAGGTAATTTTATATAACATGCAATGATGTTTAATAACTAGTAATAAAATGTATTTAAATGGCATCTAAGTATAAAAGAAGGCTGAATTCACCTTGCAATATTATTGGCCGACTGAGAATTTCAACCATTTGCTGGAAAGTTTAATGCAAGCTTTGAAATTTGGAAAGCATGCTCCTTTGTGTAAGAAATCCTCCATTTCTCATCATGAGTTTCTGAGAAACCATTAACATTTTTTATTTAAAGTAATAAGCTCAGAAGAAGAGGATGTAGCCATGAGATAATAGCCTTTGTGAAATCACTAGGTGTGCTGAGGTGAATCCATGGGTACTCAACATAATGACAGGATCATCAGCTAATGCTTGCTTTTATAGAGTTTTAATATTCTAATCACTTTTCCAAGAAATAATCTTTATATTTAAAGGTATAAGGACAGTGTTAAAGCCAAAAAATGTTAAAATAATATTATGTTACTCTACGAATCTTGTAGACAATTAGTTTTAGTAGAACCTAATACACCATTCTGATTCCCTTACACTGTGAGGTTTTCAGCTAAAAGAATTACTGAGGTTATACATGCTCATTATATTTCAACTCTAAGCCAATTGAGCTTTTCTTCCTCAGAGTCCGCAGGCTCATCTGCTTGGTTTCTTGATTAGGATGGCGAGGGAGCCTGATGGTCCCTTGTGGCTGGCTCTGTGATTAAACCACCCCTAAGGCTGGGGTTTCAGCATGACTGTGAAAGTCAGGACACATGTATTTGATTCCAGACTCTTGCACATGATTTTCAATACAGGAATCCCTACTGCTACCTATCAATGAGATTGAAATTAAGACGTCTGAATGCTGCTAGCCTTAATTAGTATGCAGAAGGCTTGAGAACCCCACCAATAAAAATAAATATAAGAAGTACTATCCTTAGATGGCTTATGAGAAAAAGTTATTGTTACTAAAAATTAAACTTTTTACAACCACTACTGTTTTCTTTGCTACAAAGGAGGAATTAGATAAATCATGTTGTGAAAAAGGGGGAATTAGTGTTAAAGAGTACCACCTGGAAGGTATAAGCAATCATATACTGCAGAAGACAGAGCAAATATTTATCGTATTTCCAAACTTTTTTTTTTTTTTTTTGCATGCGTGAACTCACTATTTCCAACAACTAATACAGTTTAAATTCTAGAGAAAGTGATTCTGTCTGCTTGCACACTTTCTTGTTCTGGATGTGCTATTTACTATACATTTCTCCCAGGACAGTCCCAGAAATTTCAGATATATGACTCTGATTGTGTATGTAAAGTATCTGACCTGATTTAGACCAATGCACCTCCAGAGAATATGGCATCTCTGCCTGCTGTTATGCCTCTAAGGCCAATAGGATAAATAGACTGCTGAAGAATCCTAACAGGTTTAAATTGGATCAGTTGCCTAACTTTTAATGGGTATAATTAGATGAGAAAAATATTTAAATTTACCTGAAGGTGATACTACCTCAAAAACGCTTTTGCATCCAAACCTACAGGCCAATCTGCAAACATATATGTGCATGCTGCATCTGGTATAAAAGACCTGTCAGAGATTGTCCTTAGATATGAGCCAGTTTTCGGGCTGGCCAAATAGGCCTCTGGAAAAGAATTAGATGCTAAACTTATATAATTGCTAGTCTGCAGCCATTTAGCAAGTATCTAATAATTGTTTGAAAGAAAATGTTATTTCAGGATAAGCAGGCAATCTTGTCCTGTCATCATATTTCAAATCACGAAGTCATACAAATTTTCAAATGGGAAAGTTCACTGCATCTGGGATGAGGCTAAAGCACAAAAAATACATGGCCCAACAAGAAGGTTCTTAATATAGTAAAGCCACAAAGATATTTTTCTTGTGTTTCCAGATAAGATTATAAGGTAGCCATGGGGTTATTTTCTGTTTTGTTTTGTTTTGTTTTGTGTTGTTTTGTTTTGTTTTGAGAGAGAGAGAGAGAAACTGTAAATACTTTCAGTATTCTAGTGAGGATTTTACTATATTACTGAGATCCAAGTATACCTGTATTAAAGTATGCAAAAAACAATTTTTGCATGATTATTTTTTCTTTTCAATTGAACTGGCAATGAGATTGCACATTCTTAAGCCTCAGGAAAAAAATCCTTGGAAACTAAAAGCAACCAATAGAACCAAATGGGATGTCAGTGATTCATAAAGGCTGTGTGTGAATTTATACAACAGATAAATACTATTTTTACATTAGACTGCAAGTAAATGTTTAGTATTTGGATATTCTATCAGAGTTTTACAGAATATTAATCTCCAACAGATAATCTGAATATCTTTTCAGGAAGTGAGCAAATTAAGAGACAGTGATCTCAACAGATATGCAGCCAAATAAATCACCAGATTTGATGTTAGACCTACAGGGGTCAAGCATGCAATAAGAAGAGACCAAGGAAATTAGTTTAGTCCATTCTGGCAATTCTTGGTAAATCTAAGAGAAAGCAATGATATTAGTTCACACCTTAGCTGACACTGCTGACACTGCAAGTTCACATTAAATGTCCAGGAAATCGCATCTCAAGTTCTTCAGCATTTTTGTCCTGTATTCAGCTTCACTTCATTGTGGCTTCCTACTACAGAATTAGTGACTGTCTTGAACAAATACTTCTTTGGGCTATTTTTCCATTTTCTGTCAATTTGCTGCAGGACTTCCCTTTGTCCCTTATGACTAAATTAGAAAGATATGCAGAGACTATTTCTGATTCTCATAACCCCAGGTGCTTTAAGAAAGGTCATCACTGTAGAAATCCAATGACTTAATTTATTTACTTTCCTTTTATGAATTTAAGCCCCAAAATGGCTTTTTTTTTTCATTAAGATTTTGTCTTAAAAAACTTAAGCTGTTACCTGAACTTCTACTGTCAAGCATAGAAGGTCCAAACAAATGACCCTTGAATGAGGCATTTGTCTGTTTAAGTACCAAAATGGCTCTTAGCAATAGGACAGCCAAAACTGTATTGCTGAAGTCTCTTCCAGCTGTCAAACGACGCATATTAACATTTTTAGTTTCCAAATAACACATTCTTACATTCACTTATTTCTATTTTATTTTTGCTATCCAGGTAGTGATCAAGACTTCACTGGCTTTGAATTTACCAGAAGCTAAAATCTGTAAGGCATCCAGTCCCAATTGTCAAACCCATCTGACTTCTAACTGATGGAGTTTGCATCTCTCAAAACAAACACACAAACAAACTCACAAGAAAGGTTCAATTCTTGACCGTTACCAAAAGTCTCTGATATTTTTTATTTTGAGCTTCAGTCTATGGGCTGGTTTCCACAGAAGACATGAGCCTGGAGGAAGGCTTTTTTTCTCTGGTACTGGACTGAATACTCATCTCAAGTTAGTGGAATCATGTTCCTTATTCCTCACTCTTCAGCAACCTCGCTAGTGTAGTTTCAACAGGAAAAACATGCAGAGAGCTTACACTCAGAGTATTCCTACCAAATTACCCTTGCAAGATTTTTTAAGCAAATAGATCAGTGAGGGACAGACTGATAATATTGTTCACAAGGTCAAGCTGGCTGTAAGGGCAAATAATCTCACTGAGAGAGTCTGAGTGTAAAAGCCTGAAATGTGGCTACAGGGCTGCACTCCAGTGGTGAAAAAGGCCAACTGACTATACTGACTTGGAAGCCTAGGACTCTATCCCAGACCCACTTAGATGTTAGTTTAAAGATCTGTGTGGATGCCATCCAACACATATATTCTACTTTGGCTGATTACATGGAATTCTATGCACACAATGTAAAAATTCTCATAGGGCTGTAAGCTGAAGGACCTATAAGTTGAACTTTTACTCTTGCCTCCATGTACTGATATTTTTTCCCTTATCAGTATTAGCCAAAATTAAAGTTAAGAGAATGGCACCTTTCTTTATGTTGTTTCCTGGAACCAATAACGAACCACAGAGTAATACCTGGACAAAACATATTTCACTGTTTGGTAATCATAGATAGTGATATCCAGTGAGTCTCATACATTGACAAAGTTGAAAAACCCACAATGTGATAGTGATTAAAAAGATGGAAGGAGATAAAAAGAAGAAAAGCTTTAATGATTTATAATTTGCTGTTTTCAAATGCTTTTTTGCATGAACAAGCTTACAAAGTAATGAATTTCTTGATCTTTCACCCTGTTGTAAGGAAGATCCTTCACCTTTAAGTGATGGGTTTATTACTTCAGGGAGTTACAAATTTAATGGAATTAAAATGTAAATTGTTCCCCTTTTGTTTTCAAGTTATTTTGTTTTGCTATAAAGAATAAATTTTAGGGAGATCAAATCATCATTTGATTGCTACACATTCACATAACCCAATTTTGATTTGTGTTTTTCCAATCTGCTTTTAGTATAATATCAGAATCTGTGTATCAGTTATTTAGATGCAGATTATCTCATTGGGTACTCATTAGCAATATGAGCTCATACAGCACCCTCAGTTCAGTGACACAGGCTTATCAAGACCTCAATATAAACTTTCTAGAAAAAGATTTTTTCCTCTTTAGAATATTTTTGTTTGTCATTAGGAAATTAAGCCATTATATGTTTTGATTCAAAAAATAGAAAAAAAAAGTTTTCTGAGCCTTTGTTTTCTCAGCTGAAAATAAATAAATAAATGATGAAAGTACTCGGAGAGTTTTGAGGATTTCAAAAATACTTCTTTAATTTTAATATCCTATATAATTTAATTTTAATAGTTTAATATTCTTTAATTTTAATATTCTGTGCCGAAAACTGGTTTAAGAAAACTAGGAGCACTCTGCAGTATAAATCATTAGAAACAATCATTTTAAAATAATTATGTAGACATGCTCCTTTTAAAATTCATCCCTCATTTAATTATGTGACAAGGACTGAGAGGTTTGGGTAGTCAGGGAAGGAATATGATATTAATTCCTCTCTTCTCAAACGTGTTTCTTTCAAAGATCAAGATTTTGCTCAGGATTACACTCTTCAGGATATACAGATAAAGGGCAAATAGTCCCTGAGAATGTTACTCTTACATGGTGAAGTCAGCAGTAGTTGAGAGCTCTCACTGATCTGCTGTCAGGTTGGAGAGCATAAAATTCTCTTATATGTGGTCCAGTACCTATTCACAACCTTCAGAATCTTTGTCTTCATTGAGTACTCAGGGAAAGATAAGAAAATATTACTTACATAAGTAAAGATATACTAAGGTACTTTTTCTAGTGTACGCTGGATAAACTTCATTCATGGTTGTCTTGCTGTTATCAGAATTTCTCAATTCATTATTTTATTACATCTTATATAGACAGTTCAATTCTTTCATACCAAATATAGGGCTATTCATTTCCAAAACAGGAACTTGTCCATATGTAGGCATATATTTTCCATCTTTACGTGTTATTGGTTGCTATTATTATGCAATTATCATGTGGCGATTATAGTCATTTTCAGATAATTTTGCCCTTTTAGTTAGAGAGTAGAATGATTTTAGGTGTATGGCTTTGAAATAACTAAAAAAATTCTGGGACTTTTTCAGAGAATTAGGCCTGGAGGGAGTACTGGGAACTCGGAGTGTGAACTGGTTATACCCAGTTCACTTTCTCCAAATTTATGAGTCATAAAGAGCAAACAAAGAAAGCTGTCATCATCATACCAACAATGCTGTCCAAGTCACTCTATCAAAAAAAAATAACCAGAGTTATAATTGCATTATTATTAACTGAAGCAGTATTTGGAGTTTTGAGTAGAAAATGAGCAGTATTATACTATGTACTGCTCAAATATAAAATAAAAAGCCTATGAAACTTGTAGTTTAAACAAATAAACAAACAAAAAAAAAACACTCATGCTTCTCTGATAATAAGCCACAATTATATCTTCTTGGTTTATACATTTTAGTATTTGATCATTCTAAATATTTATCTAAATACCATCTAAATATTTCCAGTACATGATCACAGCCTTGGAACTAAGGAGAATAGATTTTGACCTATTCAGTGCTCTCTATGGAAGATTCATAGAGATTGCTTTGGTTTGGAATGGATCTTTAAGATTTCCCTTTAAGATTTAGCTCCAATCATTCTGCTATAGGCAGGGACACCTTACTGCAGACCAGGTTGTTCAAAGCTCTGTACAGCCTGTGTGGGGATCCACAACCTCTCTGGGTAATCTATTCCAGTATCTCACCACCCTCATAGTAAATAATTTATTCCTAATCTCTTCTCTACCCTCTTCCAGCTTAACACCATCTCCCCACATCCAATCGCTACATGTCCTTATAAGAAGTACCTCCCCAGCTTTCCTGTAGTCCCTCTTCAGGTACTGGAAGACTGCTATAATGTCCTCCAAGAACCTTCTCTTCTCCAGGCTGAAGAGTTGTTACAGGAAATCTTGCTTAATCATAAGAAAACTGTGAAAAAAAGCATTGGAATAGATTTCCCTGTAAGATTGTGTAGTATGTAGTCCTCAGGGATATTCCAAACCTGACCAGATATAGAGCCCTGAGAAACCAGCTCAGAACGTTAAGTCAGAATAGATGGTCTCCTGAGGTCCTATCCAATCTCAGCCATTTTTTGATCTTGAGTTATGGCCTAGAAAGTTTTAGAGTTAGAATGCCTGACAGGAATTTAAAATGAAAGCCCTGTGAAAGTTTCAAACTTTTCCACTTCAGAGGGAAAAGAGAAAGAAAATGAAAAGGAGACCACACCGTCACTACCCTCTTGGGCACCTCTCAATTAAAAACTGATAGTTGTTTGAAGTAATTCTTTCAGAATTCCCAGTGTGACTGAGGCTACTATAAAAGCTTTTGTTTACATGCATTAAATTACAATAGTTTTCCAAGAAATCTGTTTTCATTCAGTTATTTACTCTTAAAAACAGGTTTCTTGAGACCAGGGAGAAAGACTGTTTGTGATCATATGGAACTTCTGACCATCACAGATTCTCCATAGAAGTTCCCATCTATCTATCTTTCATAAATGTAAATCAATCTAACTGTTTGCTCCTAAAGCAATAAAAGTTAATAATGCTTTTGGAGAATCACTGTGCAAGAAACGAATACTTTCTCATTAAAATCATTTTTCTCTTTCATCCTGACAAAGAAAACTGGATAAAAGAAAACAAACCAAACAAACAAACAAAAGCTGTATACTTGCACTTGAACTAAAATAGTATTGGTGGTTACATGAGAGTGGAAAAGAGGGAGTCCTAGAGCTGGAGCTTGCTCCAGGCATTTAGTGGTCATAAGTAAGCCTGTAAATTAAAATGTGCATAACTCATAAACCCAAACTCCCCCACTCCCTCTCTCGCTCTCTCTCTTTTAACATACATAATTGAAGCCAAATTGTACTTTCAATCAGAAAAAATCCCCATCCTCCCTATCCCATTGCTGGGATTCTCTAGAAAGTCCAGATGTTGGTTGTAGTGATTCAGGAGATGGAGGAGTAGCTGCAAAATCCACTGCTCTCCAGAGAAAGAGAGCATAGCTGTGCTGCTGAAACCCTTCTACCACTGTGGGCTGTAATGGATTGTATGTCTGTGTTGTGGTTTTGCCTAATAATAAATGGGGATTAAAACTGGAAACTACTTAATGGTGCAAAAAATTAACATAGCCCCTAAAGGCTTGGAAATTTAAATATGAGTTTGTATACACAAATATTCTGTGGTGTGTCATGTAAATTCATGTCCTATTTTTATGTCTTATTATGGGAAATTTTACTTATTATAGATTAGAAAAATCTGTCAGATATGATCAATGACTTTGTGTCTAAGATAGCAGCCTTTTTGTAGCCCCATGTAGCCAGATTTAAGGAAATAAAGATACACAAAATCTTTCTGGTGTATGTGAAAAAATGTGGATGCTTTTCAGGCACAATTCTTCAAATTTAAAATTCAGAGGTACTGAAATGTGCAGAGATGAGTAAAGAATAATTGATTAATATCTGTACTCATTCACTTGATAAAATGGAGAACCAAATTCAAACTTAATCTTTTACTAAAGAGATTTCCACACTCAAATATGGCATGGAAAAACAATGAATGATGAGCCAAATTCAATGCTGCTGAGCAAATGCAAAATGTTATAACTCTACATGTTTACAGAAATATTTTCAGTTTTTCATAGCATTTCAGATTTGTAAACAAAATTTAACACCACAGCGTTCCTGTATTTTAATATTTTAATTTTACATGCTGTTACAAAGAGTTAAATATCAGGCTAAGCAGTCCTATCACAATGACAAGTGAAAGGTTCCAGTGTTGGTACATTAAATCTTAAGAGTCTGACAATAAATACCCAAAAAGATGACTGGTCCATTTTTTCATTGTGGAAAAAATGAAACATAGACAGACCGCACAAACATCAGAAAACAACAGTGACTTTTTTAAGAAATTCTTTTTTTTTTTTTTAATGAAGAATTTTCATAATTGATATGAGATGAGGAAGAAAAGGGGTTTCTTTATAAATGAAATTCCTTTGAAAAATAAAAGATTAAATACCCTGACAAAGAAGATCTAATAAAAGGCATAATATCCTCTTTCTCATCCAAGTTTTAAGTCATCCATCATGATCTTAATACAAAATGCCTTGGTAATGGAGGACATTGAGAGGTGGAGTTACTGAATGCCTTCTTAGCTTCAGTATTTACTGCTAAGACTGCCCCTCAGGAATCTCAGATGCTGGAGATGAGAGAAAGCCTGGGGAAAGGGAGATTTCCCTTTGGTAAAATTGGATCTGGTTAGAGATAGTGCTGAGGAAGCTGGTAGAATTCATTGCCAAGATGTTCTCTATCACTTTTGAAGCATCATGGAAAACTGGAGAAGTGTTTGAGGACTGGCAGAAAACCAGGATCACTCGAGTCTTCAAAAAGGGCAAGAATGAGCTGGAAAAATACAGGCCAGCCAGACTCACCTCCATCCCTGGAAAGATGATGGAGCATCTTATTTTGATTCTGGACGTCATCTTCAAGCAATTGGAAGACAAAAAGTTTATC
This sequence comes from Callipepla californica brunnescens, assembly GCA_023055505.1. Lineage (NCBI taxonomy): Eukaryota > Metazoa > Chordata > Aves > Galliformes > Odontophoridae > Callipepla > Callipepla californica. The sequence continues at coordinate 40,559,871 of JALIRH010000004.1, read as the reverse complement.
AGATGTAGTCAACATAGTTTCACTCCGGGAAAATCATGCCTCACCAATCTGATAGCTATGAAATCATGACCAGCAAGATAGATGACGGAAGATCAGTGGATGTTGTGTACCTTGACTTCAGCAAGTCTTTTGACACTGTTTCCCATAACAACCTCATGGGTAAGCTTAGGAGGTGTGGGATAGATGAATACTGAGGTGGATTGAGAACTGGGTGACAAGCAACACTCCAGATCCCTACAGCAAAGCTCAGAGGGTTGTGATTAGCAGCACAACCTAATTGAAAGCCAGTTAGCTAGTTGCCCCAAATCTACTTCCATCCATCTGTAACAGTGAAACAAGTTCGAGAACTCTTGAAACTGAATGTATGTAAGTCCATGGGGCCTGATGGTATGCATCCATACCATCAGAGTGAGATGGCTGATGTGGCAAGCCTCTCTTCATCATATTTGAAACATCACGACCACCAGGTGAAATCCCCAGTGACAGGAAAAAGGGAAAAATTACTCCCATTTTTAAGAAAGGGAGAAAGGATGACCCAGGGAACTAAAGGCTGGTAAGCATCACCTCTGTGCCTGGGAAGATCATGGAACATTTCCTCCTAGTTACCATGTTAAGACACATACAAGACTAAGAGATTATTCAAGACAGCCAGCATGGCTTCACCAAAGGCAGATCTTCCTGACCAATCTGGTGTCCTTCTATGATGGAATGATAGCAGTGGTGGACAGGGGAAGAGCAAAGGATGTCATCAACTTGGACTTCTGCAAAGCCTTTGATATGGTCCCTCTCCACATCCTTCTCTCTAAATTGGAGAGGTATGAATGGAATGTTTGATGGATTAAGAACTGGTTGGTTGGTCACAGCCAAACAGTTGTGATCAACAGTTCTATGTCTGGTGGAGGCTGGGCATGAGTAGTGTCCTCCAAGGATCAGTCTTGGGACTGGTACTTTTCAACATTTTTATCAGTGACATAGGCAATGGAATGGAGTGCACACTCAGCAGCAAGTTTTCCGACAACACCAAACTGAGCAGTGCAGTCAGTAAGTACATTGGAGGGAAGGGAAGCTATCCAGAGGAACCTGGACAGGCTGGAGAAGGGAGCTGTGTGATCCTAATGAGGTTCAACAAGGCCAAGTACAAGGTATTTAACAGTCTGGAAGAAGAACTCCTGGAGAGCAACCCTGCAGAAAAGTATTTGGAGGTCCTGGTGGATGAGAAGCTGGACATGAGTCAGCAGTGTGTGCTTGCAGCCCAGAGGGCCAACTATGTCCTGGGCTGCATTAAAAAACGGGTGACCAGCAGGGAGAGGAAGATGATTGTCCCCCTCTTCTCAGCTCTTGTGAGGCCCCTTCTGGAATATTGTGCCCAGGCCTGGGGCCCTCAACACAAGAAAGATGCTGAGCTGCTGGGAGAGGGTCCAGAGGAGGGCCAAAAAGATTATCAAGGTGCTGGAGCACCTCTCCTATGAGGAAAGTTTGAGGGAACTGGGCTTTTTCAATTTGGAGAAGAGGAGGCTCCGGGGAGACCTCATTGTGGCCTTCCAGTACTTGAAGGGAGCATATAAACAAAAGATGGAACAATTGTTTACATGGGTTGATAGTGATAGGAAAAGTGGAAATGGCTTTAAAATAAGACAGGGGAGATTTAGGTTAGATACAAGGAGAAAGTTTTTCACTCAGAGGGTGCTGACACACTGGAAGCACAGAGAGGATGCCCCATCCCTGGAGGTATTCAAGGCAAGGCTGGATGTGGCTCTGGGCAGTCTGGTCTAGTGGCTGGCAACTGCCCATGGCAGGGGTTTTGAAATTTGGTGATCTTTGAGGTTCTTCTCATCCCAGGCCATTCTACGATTCTATTATATGATACTATGTTCCAGTGAGGCCACATCATGTCACTTCCAACCCCTATGATTCTTTGATCCTGTGAATAATAATAGGAAAACCAGTCCAACCATTCACCTATCACCCATAGCTCCCACTAAACCATGTCCCTCAACACAACATCCAGTCATTCCTTGAACACCCCCAGGGTCAGCGACTTCACCACCTCCCTGGTCAGTTCATTCCAGTGCCTGACCACCCTTTCTGAGAAGTAATATTTCCTAATGTCTAACCTAGTAGTAGTAGTAGTAGTAGTAGTAAGAGTTTTTTTTTGTTTTTTTTTTTTAAGAGTCTAATATTTAAGGCAGGATATTTCTATTGAAGCATTCCATGATTCAGTCTCAGAATCTTTCTTTCCCTCAGAGAGGCAGAATAGCAAGCTACAAGAACAGACAATTGCACATCTCAAGGAGAAAGCCTCCCTGAAGTCTACTTTAACTGATTGTGCAAATCAATAAATGATCCATGTCCAGCTTAGGACCAAGTATGATATTCAGCAACCAAGAGCAGCAGTCTTCCCTCTCTCCCCTCAGATCTGCAGAGCATCTCTCTGCCTCCTTCCACAACATAGAGCACTGCTGAAACTTGACAGACAACTCCTGTAATACATACTGCTGCAGAAAACATGCCCTGGCTTTTCATTCACTTCACCCTTGCAAATCACTCTTAGTCCTCCCTGGATGTGCCCCATGAATCTTTTCTGTCATTGCCACAAAAATCAGTTTTGCTATTGGGAGGAGATTTGGAATAGTAGAAGTGAATGTGAAGACTGAAAACCTTGAGTATGTCCTGGCACTACATGAGAAATTCGATCATTCAGTGAGAAATGAGATCTGAAGAGCCCTATTCAGTCTATGAATCATTTACTCAAAAGACTACAATAGATACAAGGCAGAAAATAGTATGAATACAGAAGAAAAAAAATAAATAAAAATGGCAGCCTCAATCCTGCAAACACTTATGTGTGTACTTAATGTAATGTGGCTGAATATTGATTTCAATGGGAGTGCTTATATGCATAAAGCAAGGCATATGCATGCTTATAGGATCAAGGCCAAGATTGTTAAGTCCTGCAAGATGAGCTTTAACGACTGATAAAGCAACTTAGAATGCATAAAAATATGTCACAGACATATTAAGGATGCCTGACTTATAAAATGGTATCTTTGCTCTCAGTCTGAAACATGAAAAATGACCTGTTAGCAGATTAATGATGGTCACTTAAAAAATAAAATTCAATATACTGTATGAGCAAGAACATACTTGTGGCTAAATAATTATGCTTTCTGTTAGAATGCCACCATTTTTGTTAATATGGCAGCTATTGAAAAAAGCAGAAAAACATTAGAATTTCTGTTGAGAAGGTGAATTATCCATGCAATGGCATTGCTCACAATAGGATTCATCCCACAAGTGTACAGACAGGGATTTGTGAAGCCAATGGGTGCTCATTTTAGACTCCTCTGTACAGCTGAAACAAGCTCAATCTTAATGTAGAGGCATATACTGGCTGCATGAATTATCTCATCTCTGTGGCATAGTACAATTTGAAAGCTTGCTCTAACATTCTACCAAAATTCTTTCTTTCTTCAGCTTTCTACAGAAAAGAATGGATGTGAAACATTTTGTGGAAATGCGCACCCTGATTTCTTCTTAAATGATCTCTCAGAGACTGTTTAATTGCATAACCAAAATGACAGTGTGGGACAATGACTGGTAATTTAATGCCGAAGACTTTGAAAATCTTAGTCTTAATTCCCTGCTCAGTAACAGCACAACTAATTTAGCAGTGATTAACATGGAAAACAGATCCTCATCCTAAATGCCTAACTGATACTGTTTTCAATTATGGAGACCGCTTTGGTCTTTAACGACATCAAGTGAGAACACAGTACTCATGAGCAATGCTGAGTTGACAGTGAAGAATATTCCAACTTTCCAGAACTTACAGACCATGCACCTAAATCTTTTTTAGAAGTATATTGAATATGTTTGAGAGCCAAGATGAGGGAAACTCAAGGAGCAGCTTTCGGGAAGATGGCAACACCCTTCCAGGGAATGAAACTAGGCTGAACACAGAACAAAAACACAGATCCCTACAGTAAAGAGGCTGTACCACCTCCAGCCCAGAAGTTAGATGATGTAGCCCCACTAGATACGTGGTGTCTACACTGGATATTTCATAGCTGACTTGGAAGAACCTTCTGACCTTCAGTGAATGTGAGCTACTGTATAAGAGACCGCCCAGACTTGAACATCTCTGCTAACTGCTTGACTAGAATCTGGTAACAACACAGGAAGTTCAAAAGTAGGTCTTTAATATACTTCCTAGTGTTAATTAGTAAGTGCTCTCCAGGTCAAAAGAAGTCCCGCAGCCAGCACTCCCAAGCCTCAAAGAATACCTCTAGAGGTTGGAGTCTCCTTGAAGGAGCAAATTATGAAGAAGTTAGTGCCTTAAGTCTAGGAACTGCCCACGCTTTTCAATATTTTTCCTTAGGAATTCTGAAACAACAAAATCAGTTATATTGGGCACAGATTAAAAAAGAACATCACTAAGTTGAAATTCACCACTAGTGAGAAGCCAGCTTGCCCACAACTGTGTATAAACTGTTATATGTACATCCTGGGTGCTCTGGAGTGAGCAATATAAGCCTAGAAAACCCCACAAGTAGGCAGGATGGAGGCACATGCCACACAGCATCATAAATCTTACAAAGAATAAAGAAATGAAATAACAACTGGTAATTTAATGAATAAAATGACATGAATAAAATGACACCTGATCTGATGTAGAAAATCAGATGCATACACATTGCTTTGCCATCAGTAGCCATGGAAGTGTCCTTTACCACACAGCATGCTTATCCCTGCTTATCTTGGGAACTATTCTAGAGGCATATATACCCTCTTATAATTTTTACTTAAAGGTAAATTCTACTTTGATCTCTAACCACTTCAAGACATGGATGCACTCTGACTTTCCTTTTCTCCCCTTGACCCTGCTTGTATTCTTTCTTGAGACAATACAACTGTTGTCTGTAAATGCTGATTACCACGACTGAATAAAAGTATGAAAAAGAAAAAAAAAAGATCAAAAACTACTCTTAGAGGCAGAAAAGAAGCATTTTTGTTCTTGTTTTTTGTTTTTTGGTTTTTTTTTTTAGCTTGTAAAATGGCTGTTTTAATAAAGCTTTTTTGTACTGCCCAGTGCAGATTTTGATGCTTTTCTTCTCATATTACAATTTAGCATAGTGTTCTTTGCTCTAGTCTTGCAATTTTCATCATGTCTATGGTCTACAAGAAGATAAAAAACAATATCAGAACATCCCAGAGAAATTAAAATGTTACTCCAGAGAAAAACAGAGGGAAAAAAAAATAGAGAGAACAGGGATTCAGAATGGTTACGTGCTCTTTAAAACCAGATCTTTAGCTGATGAGAATCAGCATGCCTCTGCAGAAGAAGATGAAATGGTGCCAAAACACGCCAGGAGAATATTTGACACTTGGCTGTGTGCAGCGATTCCCTGGTCTGTGGCCACTTTACAAACAGTCAAACTGGCAGTTTGCTCAGGCAGGTTTTCGACTTGTCCGTGGAATGGCAAGTATTTTCTCACCTCTCATCAGCCTGGATCTGCAGCCAACATCTTTAAAAATCCATCCCAATTTCATTCAGCTCAAAGATGTTTGTATGAGAGCTGCTCCGAAAGTAACACCTCCTATCTTAATATGTTTTTTCAAAATGTCAGGGGCAGATGCTGGTGATACAGCAGTTAAGTCTGAACCATCCCACCAATACTGTTAAACCCTATTGCACTGAAACAATGACAAAATGGTGTCTGACATGGAAGTGCGTATGAAGCAAAGGTGTGTATCTGAATTCCTCCATGTGAAAAAAAAAAAAAAAGGGCACCCATTAACATTCATGGGTGCTTGCTGAATGTTCGTGGTGACCAAACAGAGCCAGTGAGTGATACGTTTCAGCAGTGGTGACAGCAACAGTAGGCCATCTTCACTGGTGCATATTTATTCCAAGTGCAGCATGCAGACTCTTGTTCATCCCTGGTGAAAATGCATAGATAATAGTGGTGACTATATTGAAAAATACTGTTTTGCAGCTGAGATTTTGCCCTGCCAAAGAGAGTTATTGTACTTTTCTGTAGTTTGCTTTTTGTTATTGTGCTTGTTGTAGCTTCCATGGAAATAAATAGGAAACATTATTTTTGGAGTGACATAGTATTAAAATAAGACAAGCTGAGATGAATTATAGGTGAAGAGTCTTGTTGCACACTTGAACTCCATGTGCACTTTTCATTGACATCACTGTGAGCTGTGTCTGCAAATCAGTGCCTCCCTTTGTTATAGTGTATCAAGTCTTTAGCACACAGCCTGCTCTGGACAGAGCTAAAGTCTTCATTTGAACTAGCACATTATGCTCTCAGATTCACACAAAGGTATCACTAGATATGCCAGATTACATGCTCAGAAAATCAGGTTGTGGTCTTGGGCCACTAGTGCGGAGATTGGATGTCATGGATTATGCAAACCTAAAATAATCAAAATATTTGCTATTTATTTGAGATATCAAGAAAAATATTTTCAAAGTAAATATGCCCTAATTTTAGTCACAGGAACTATACCCTAACACTTAGTAACTGATAGGAATGTTAGTGAAAGCACAAATGTGTCTGAGACATATTCAGAGAGTAATACAAGGTCATAATACAGATTTCTGAAATATACGCTCAAGACCACAATTTAATGAAATATGTTTAGGTACTCATAAGAGAGCAAGACTTTTTGAAAGAGTGCTAAGCATACAAAAACTTCTTGCTGTTTCAATAACTAGATTTTCCAGTGTCTCTGTTACACAAAATGTTTCTAAAACACTGACTGAAGATTATAACTAACTTGGCTGGGGAGGTAGTCATCCCTGTGTTGGAATCCAGTATGTAAATCCCAGTCAAGGAGCACTCACTATTTGCACATAAGAAAATTCATTTTGTTACCACAACTTCTAACCATGAAATGGTTAAACAATATTGAAGGGCCAGAAGTAACAGAGCTGAGTGTGAGAGTTAAGAGAGAATGGAAGGAGTGTGGTACTGTGCTTTGCAAGCTCAGCAGTTCTTCAGATGTGGTCTGGCATCTAGTTCATAAAGTCAAGCGAATCTGCTCATTTTAGTCATATACACACACACATATGCACCAACAGAGATATATACATAGATTTAAGACTATCTTAGCAGTAAAATGAAGCACTATCACATACATCTTTAGGAGGTCAGCAGAAACAGCTAAACGAAGTTAAAAAAACACACAACGTGATTGTATTATTATAGCACAAAATTGCTAGCTAATGTTTCAGGTAATGTTACATCTTGAGTCGGTTTTCTCTAAGAGGGCACTGCTGATGATATTGTTTGAACTTTCTGCTTCACTATAAGTTTCTCATGATTATATTGTTTCACTAGAATTGATAGAAGTATGCTAACAGAAAATATTTCCATCCAAAAACACTATTTTGCCAAATAAAAGTCATTTCATGGACATAGAATATTTTGAAACTTTTAGAGGTCTCTTATTAACTCTGGTTACAGAGACAAAAGAGAAAAGCAGATGTAGTAGAAGAAAAGCAGAAGAGAGAGAAATGTATGTGTACATTCATGTCAGAAAAAGAATTTTGGCACAGGTCTAGGCAAATCAATGAGAGGGAAGGACGTGAATTCCAGAATGTTGAAATACAGGCATGAAATTAAATTTTTCTCCTGAGGTCTTCTCCAGTTTTTCTTACTGATGTGCAGGATTTCTGGTTTTTCTGCATTCTTTCTTTTAAATTTCCACAGAATGTAGAATTTCTTGCACTGTCCAGTGTTCATGCATACAAATGTGACAAATTTTAGAGTTGCCATGGCCATGGCCATGGCCAGAGCAAGCCACAGAAGGACAATTTTTTTTAATCAGCCTGTAGCTGGAAGAATATTAATACTAACCTTAGGATTGGGTAACATGATTTGGGGTGTTAATTGGGGATTTGTTTTCAAAGAAGCATGAGATATCCTAACACAACAATGTGAGATTTTGATGTATGATCAATGTTGCGGTGAACAGGTGAATCTCTGCAGGTTGAGAAAAAACTGTAGTTTATCAATAAATATAATAGAACTCCTTCCCTTTATCTTGTCAAATGAATAATGAAATTGGCATTTTGAAATGCAAAAGAAAGCAAGACATTTAGTAAATCCTTCACCAGACTGAAGCTTTTATGAAAGAATTAGACAGAGTGAAAACACGTGTGACTTTCTCAGACTGCATGAAACAGCATCTGATTTTTCACACTGTGTCATGCCAGCTTAAAGTAATAAGAACCTATTGTTTCTACAGAAAAAGGAAAATAGCATTTAACAATAAAATAAGTGCACCTTTGGTTGACAATGCCCACTATCATATTCTGGGTCATTCACATGAGTAAACCTATGAGGTGTTGCACAGCCCTTACATAGTTTGTTATTTCCACTTCCTTAAAGCAGAGCAGCAATGTTCTGTTACCTAAAATAAATGTGGAAAGTCAAAATTATTACACTTTCAAATGGATAGGCCCAAGAGCAGACTGTTCAAGAACAGTCTTCTCAGAACAGGTGAGCAACAATGATGAGCCACAGATATTTTTTTCTATCTTTTTCTACTCTTTCAGTCTATGGTTGTTATCTGCCCTCTCTTCAGCTTAGTTTCCATGAGTACTGTATGGAGATCATCCCAGTCTAATGGTAAAGATTCAGTTCCTAATAGTGACAAAGAACCAAGGAAAGTTTAGTAAAAATGATAGGCTGTTAATACAGCATATTCTTTGTCTGCAGAATTCATTACTATAAGGTCACTGTGGCCCAGGGCCTAGTCAAGATTCAAAAACGCTGAATATTTTCAGGCTGAATAAATAACCAAGAGAAATTACTCTGTGTATGCATATGTATTTTAAAAATATACATACATATGTCATTATGCAGTGATATGCTCTCAAAAAAAGAAAGTTCTTGGATCTCAAAACTAGTACCGGAGGTCTGTGAAATAACCCTGTGGTGCTACTGTCCATCTGCATTAGATGTCATTTTTTTTAGGAACTTAAAACCTGCAGCTTATGATATCCAAAACTAGGGACCTCACAGCCAGGTCAAATTGTATCAGATTTGACAGAACCCTGCACTCTTCATGGTATTATAATAAACTAAGATGATGATGATGGTGATATAACAAATAAACAAAGATGTCAATTCAGGAAGCTTACTAAACGATGCCAACCTTTATCATTCCTGATTTACACTGCTGCTATTGAGGCCATAGTAGTGAATGCAGTTTGGTGCAGTGCAGTTGAACCCCAGACTCTGCAGATCTTCTTCCGTTTCATCCCATCCCATGTCTTTGGGGTGGTTAGTGCTATCACATCATGAGTTTTCTTTCTGCCATTCCCCAGATATTACCTACTCCCCTATTAGAGTTTAAGCTTTGTCCAAACAGAGTTGAAATCATATTTTAAATACATATGAACCTTATCCTAAAACCTTTGCTTATTGCAACTAGTAAATTTAGTGTCTTTCCTCTATTTTTTCTATTTGAAATATTACATCCTTTATTAATAGATTGAGATCTCCAAAACTAGCTACAAATTATCTATTGACACTTTCTTTTTCTTTTATTTTTTCCCCTGCAAAGCAATTCTCTGTTGTACAACAATTGCATTTGACTGGGACTAGGAAAGGAGTTAGGTAAATCAATTTTAAGCAAACCATATATTGTATGCTTATATAGTTTCATTTCCAATAAATAACTTGGAATAGCTAGTCAACTTTACATGCAATCTTAATTTAAGTTTCATATGCATAACGGAAGCATGGAAAAATGGGACAGACTTGAGAAGGGAAAAAAGATTATATGGCTACAAGCACAGTGTGATGTAAACTCATTTACAAGGGCATCTGCATCTGTATGTCCAGTCAAGTGGCACAGTGAATTGCGAGGGGATTATTGATTTCAAAATGACTTAACTGCAGTCATGCAGTACTGAAAATACCTTATTGCTTCCCTTAGCTTCATGTACCAATGTGATCATATTTTGTATATGTCTCAGCAGTCACAAATGTAAGTTCTGTAAAAATAAGGTGATTAAAAGGACAACAACCACAAAAAGCTGAAGAAAAAAAAAAAAAGAAGAAGAAGAAGAAAAGCTGTCTCTCACCATATAAGAGATCAGGCTTACTTTTTAGTTGCAAAAGTCACAAATGGCACACTTACCTTTTGGATATATCTCTTGAAACAATTTAAATATAGCTTCTTATAGGAAATACTGAACACGTGCTCTGTAAAAATCAAAGCCCTTCCAAACTGAATGGAAAAAACTTCCAAACTTTTAACTTCTGAAATCAGCATGGATACAATTAACTGAATGTGTGCTTAGTATGAAGCTAAGAGAACTTTGAAATTGCCCATTGCAGGCTTTTAAAAACATCCATGTGCACTCAGACCTGTTAATCTTTTAAAACTGTATTACAAGAGAAGGAGCAATAAAGAAGCATCATCTTCCCTCACATATGGATTAAAATTTTTACACTGAAAGTAATTAAAATACCATGACAAATTAAGAGCTGATAAAAGGCCACAGCTGAAGATTTATGATCTTTATTTTTAAGTGTCTTTAAGTTTTACCAAATGTACAATGCTCTGTGTACTTCAGTTTTAACATCTGAATCCAGTTAGAAATGATTTTCAACTAGCAGGGTGTTCCTTTGCATCAAAATGTGTAGCGAGATCTCTGTGTTACGCATGTCATCTTATGACAGTCAGTTAGCTCTCTTGCTGAAGTGCATTAGGAAACTGTTCTAAAGAGCTTGCACCTTTTGTCAGAGTGGTTATAAAAAAACAACAACATTGTTTAACAGCCCTGTATGTCTTACCGTTATACTCCCCACCTTTTGCAAAGGTCAAGGAAGTGTCATTTTGTGACTGTACTAATTTATTCAGAAACTGCAGCTTAACTCTTCCTGTGACTTGTTAAAATCATGACAACACCATATCAGTGCAGGGGGAGGCAGGATTCAAAAGTGTAGACAACACACGTTTAGTGAGTAGCTTCTCAGTTGTGTCTTACATCAATCACTCCTGATATTTCCAAGGAGAAATCCTATCTGGACCCTAAAAATCTATTTCCTTCTCTTGTGACAGCTGTGACTAAGGCAGGGCAGCTTGTATCACGCCGTTTTCTAATGTTGAAAGCAGTCATTCAAGTCAACTCCCTTCTTAAAGTTGCAGTTATTAGAAATATTTCAATATGATTTTTTCCCCCTTTTATTTACTCCTTGCCCATTTCCTATAGAAATCAGTTTTATTTGTCTGGTTTACAGAACTACCTCTAGAGGTCGGCAGTAGAAATCAAAGCCTCTGGTTTCTGAAAGGTAAAGCTGGTTGTGTCTCAGCACCTGGTATTTTTATAGAGCAGAAAAGGAATCATAGTGCCAACTTGTCATTTGGAGCCCTCCATACATCGCTTTGTAAAATGTGAATGGGATGTGAGAGAAGTTCAGTGCCTTATGCTATATTAGTGTTCTGCTCAGGGCAGTGTAGACTCAAATCTCATTAAATATGGTTGTTTGAAATGACTCAGACATTGAATGGCATTGGGTCTGTATTGTCAGCACTTACAGTAGGTCCAGAGGCTCATTGTCTGGGTTGTATCAATGCACAGTTTCGATACCTTTCTTCACTTATCTGAGAAATACCCACACTAGTTAAAATTAGAAATGCTCTGACAGTGGATTATCTGCTGCTCACTCCTACCCATAGGTGATGGCAAAAAGCCCTGCTTTTTATTGAGATAATAATTACCAATTCTTTTGGGAAATAATATGATCTATCCTTTTATTTCTGAAATAATGCAACACAGACCTCCTTGTCACATGATTCAACACTCAATAACTAGACTACAGGAGACAAGAACAAGTACAGTGCTACATTAGAAGTCGCAAACACTCCCTTCTTTTCCCCTCATCTCTCACTAGGCTGCTAAACTTTATACCAGAGCCATTCACTGGTTACCGAACACTTCCCAGCACTTCAGCATTAGAAGTTTTTCTTCTCTTTATGAAGGGCACTGTAATTCTATTGAGCCTCAGATGGGTTTTCAAAGTCAACCTGCGGTCAAGTGTATGAATCTCAAACAAGATCAGGACACATCTGGAGGGCTGTGCATTACTGTCCTACTCTATTAAAAAGCAGCAACAACAACAACTGCTTAGGAGTTCCTGGGGCTGAGCCTGACAGCAAAAACAGATGGATCAGACTTCAGGATTTAATTTTCAGATGTGATTCCCCCATGCAGACAAACAGTTGGCACAGTTTATGATCTTAAAATAAGTTAATTTTTTTGAAAAGTCAAATTCTGTTCTAAGATGTTGTACAAGACAACACAAGTTTTCATTGCCTTCTTTTTTTCTTCTGACAATATACATACTGTACTGAATATAACAAACTTTATGTGGTATAATGATTCAATTGGAATAAGCCCACCAGACCCCACTGACTCAGAAGTGGCAGCAACAATTTGGATGGATAGTGATCTCGCTGCTTGTCTTTCACCCATGTAATAGACTTGCCTCATTTTAGCACCTGGAGCAAGCAGAAAATTGAAGTTCATTAACTTTGCACCTCATTCATAAATACTACTAACTCTGACACATTTAAAACAAGCTCCCTTGGTTAAAATGTTTGCAAATAATGACAATTGAAAATAGGAAGCCTGAAAATGGCCATAGCAATTTTATATAAATAATATATAATAATAATAGTAATAATAATAATAGATAGTAAATGGTCAGATTCTAAGTAGATAATTTACATACTTGCTTCCTTAAAGGACTAGGAAAAGTTATGTACTGTTTATGGCAGAAAGTCAGTGTCTCTTAAACTTTTTTCCTGACAAAATTCAGCTTGCCATGTAATCGCATATCATAGGTCAGCTGTATTTGGAGACCAGACTTGCACAGGTTTGTTCTGATTTTTTTGTTGCACAGGTTTGTTCTGATTTTTTTGTTTGTTTATGCTTTTTGTTCGCTTGTTTGAGTTTGAAGAACTAGGTACATGCTCTCAATATGAATATGTAATGGAGACTGCTTATTTAAACAATGGAATCAAGCGCATCCTCAGCAAGTTTGCTGATGACACCAAGCTGACTGGTGTGGTTGACATGGTAGAAGGAAGGGATGCCAGTCAGAGGGACCCCAACAGACTTGAAAGGTGGGCCCAGGTGAAGGTAATTAGGTTCAACACAGCAAAGTGCAAGATTTTGCACTTGGGCCAGAGGAATCCCAGGCATTTGAACAGATTGGAAGGAGAAGTCCTTGAGAGCAGCCCTGCAGAGAAGGACCTGGGTGTCCTGATGGATGAAAAACTTAACATGAGCCAGCAGTGCGCTCTTGCAGCTTGGAAAACAAATGGTATTCTTGGGCTTCCTCAGAAGAGGGGTGATCCGCAGGGGCAGGGAGGTGATTGTCCCTCTCTACTCTGCTCTTGTGAGGCCCCATCTGGAGTACTGTGTCCAAGTCTGGTGCCCCTAGTACAAGAATGACAGGGAGCTGTTGGAGAGGGTCCAGAGGAAGGCCACAAAGATGATCAGAGGGCAGGAGCACCTCCTCTATGAAGACAGGCTGGGCTTGTTCAGCCTGGAGGAAAGAAGGCTGCAGGGTAACCTAATTGCAGCCTTTCAGTACCTATAGGGAGCCTATAAACAGGAGGGGAGTCAGCTCTTTGGAGGGGTAGATAACAGCAGGAAAAGGGGAAATGGTTTTAAGCTGAGGGAGGGAAGATTCAGGTTGGATCTCAGGGGGAAGTTCTTTACTATGAGAGTGGTGAGGTGCTGGAACAGAGGTTGTGGATGCCCCATCCCTGTAGGTGTTCAAGGCCAAATTGGATGGGGCCCTGGGCAACCTGGTCTAGTATTAAATGGGGAGGTTGGTGGCCCTGCCTGTGGCAGGGGGGTTGAAGATTCAAGATCCTTGAGGACTCTTCCAACCCAGGCCATTCTGTGATTCTGTGAAATATGTTCATACATAGTACACCTACACTTCACACTTACACACAAAGTCTGTTGCATGCATCATTATTACTCTGCAGGGGAAAACTGAAAAAGAGAAATAATTCTATCTGTGTCCGAAGAAGAAGAAATTATTTAATAAAAGCCATCAATTAATCTTGAGCTATGCTTCAGATTTGGTGCCTGAATGTTTTCTGAAGTTTTCTCTTTCCGTTTGTTGCTGGTTGTATCTTATTTACAATACACTTTAATGACCTTTTCTGTAAGTTGTGTGAATAGCAAATATCAGAATGAATTCCAGATTGGAAGACTCATCTTTGAATTTTATTGGTTATTTGAGGCTCAATACAAGCTGCCCAAAACATAATGCTTAGGTTACAGTGATGCTATAACCTCCTTTTTTGCATAATCCTCACAAGGTCCTGGAAGACTGCCTGCAATGTGTGTGCCTTGCATTTTGTTAAAATAGATTTGACTGTAATACACACCTGTGTAATTACTGTTGGAAAGATGAAAGCACAGATGAGACATAAGCAGAGTCTAGATCTATAATCTCTTTCCTTCTCTGCTTCAGTTTTGCAGTAATTCAGCTCTCCATGACTCCATCCTGTTTTTATAATGGCACATGTGGAAACATAAACTATTGAAACACTCAGATCCATATCAGGACTTGCCTACCTTTCAAGTAAGTCAAGGGAAGCTGAAATGCAAAAATAAACAAAAAAGTATCCAAGAAACAAGTTTTTGCAGCAGGCTAAAGACAAGGGTTGCAATTTTGTTAGCATCAAGGTCTATCAGTTGTCACTTAAAAAAACAACATTTGTCAAAGAATTACCATCTGTGGTATGCACTTTTTAGTGGTAATTGGTACCTGAATAATTTCTATGATCTCAGCTCCTCTAAGTTTTAGCTAAGCACTATCACACTCTCATTGTATTTAAGGTGAAACAAGTCTTTTATAAGAATGTATTACCTATTATTCTTCATTTCCTGTTGTACCTGGTATTCCTTCAATTAGCCACATGTGTCAAAGCTAGACTTAATGATAGCTAATCTTCAAGCAATGTCTGTTAATTTTATCTGTCTGTGTCTGGATCAAGATAGAGAGCAGGCAACTACCATTAGCTAATATATCCTTCAAGCTCAAAAGCCAAAGAATAAAATACAAGAGAGAAATAGACTTTTTTTTTTTTTTCTGGAGAACAGTAGTCTGCTAATCAAGTAGTATTATGTAGTCATCTGCTCCAGCCTGTATGAACTAGAAGAAAAAAACAAACAAAGCAGGAAAAATGATTTCCCGTTCACTCCAATAAAGATGTAAAAAATAAAGTATCAGCTTCATGAATATTTATTTTGGTTTCATTTTACACCAAGATATTTGTAGGAGGAGGATGACTCTGAGATTGGAGAAAGAACTATCACTTAAGAGAAGTAACCTCAGAGTATTTGTTTAGAAAGGGAGATTAGCTCTCCTCATTTTCAAGAACTCTAGAGGTTGAAAAACTCTAGAGGTTTGGCAAAAAACAAGACCAAGGTAGTCACAGAACTGTCCAACCTGCAGTGCAGAGACCAAGATAGAATTTTCATTGCTGGATTACAAGCAAAATATAAGTGAAATTTGTTTAACGAGGCACAGTCATCCCCAAGCATCATTTGCAGATTATTGATGCCAGTCTGGAACAGCAAATGTCAAAGGTCTAATGTCTTTTGTAATCTAGTAAATGCTGAATGAAACATCTATGCTCATGGTGGGAATCTACCCTCTATCTGAAAGAGTAGTGAAATGTTGATATATAAACTCCAAACTCCAATGCTTATGAAAATTTTTGGTATTGGTATTCCACATCATTATATCATATAGTGCATTAAGAATAAAAAAGCTTGTGGATCCAGCTTTGTGGATCATTGATAGTTATAGGTATAAGTGTCTCAGAAGAGAAGAACTACATTCCCCAGAGGATTTTGCGTTGCTTTGTATTTTCACATTTTTCCACTCAGAAGGAAAAATAAAATCTGTGTGTCGCGAGACACTCTCTTTCCTTTGGGACTGACTCAGCAGTGGGTGCTCGCTACCATCTCACCTTCCGTGTTAGCGTAAGGCCTTTGGTTTATTGGACACTCTCATTTTATTTGTTTTATTAGCTTCAATTCCAATTATATTGTATTATATTGTGTTATTTTGCTTTCTGATATCTTATTTAGTAAATTAGCTTTCCTCCTTAGATCATTGCTGCTGTTTTATTTCTAGGCCCATTTCCCTTTTCGCTTTCCCCTTTCCCCTTTCCTGGGGCATGGTCTGAGGGTCCCTCACACCAATCTTCATGGAACCGGGCTGAACCAGCCTGTAAACTGTTGACATTTATGTGCAGTAGCTGTGGTTGTCACAGTGAGACAAAAATAAAAGAATAAATAAATTTCTTAAAATTTAAAAGTAAATGACATCCTCTTACTTTTGCTTTCCTCAGATGATATTCATTCTTACCACCAGTAGTATCTTATCAGAATGTACTAGAGGTGGTGGCAAGGCAGGAAAGAAACGTCCATCTTCTACCAACAAAGCAGTTTAATATTTGTATACCACACATAGGTGTGATCTTCCCAAAATAATAATT
Source organism: Callipepla californica brunnescens (assembly GCA_023055505.1). Taxonomy (NCBI): domain Eukaryota; kingdom Metazoa; phylum Chordata; class Aves; order Galliformes; family Odontophoridae; genus Callipepla; species Callipepla californica. The sequence continues at coordinate 40,543,305 of JALIRH010000004.1, read as the reverse complement.
ACAATTCATTTACACTTATAAGAATCTGATTTCAAAGCACAGGTGCTCAAAATCTTGAATCATCTCCTTGGTCCAACTCCAACCATCTCAGAATTCAAGAGCTCCAACTTTACTGTGTACCAAAGCAAATTGTGATCAAAATATCTTCCATTCTATTTAGTACAGAAAACAACTTAATTGCAAAGCAGGTTGTATACCATGGCTACCTTAATATGAGAACAACATGAATAAGACATTTATGACCTACAGAAACTGAGTTTAAACTCCCAGTACCACAGATACGCTGGAGAATTACAAATGTATGTCTGCAATTTATTAAAGGGTTAAAAATAAAGTTTTTAACTGAAGTTACGCTGAATATGTATATTTATCTTAAAGGGAAAAAGCCTTAGGTATCTTCAGCTATATTTTTTGGCCAGTAAAAGCAGACTAAATGTGAGAATTAAAAAATATGTTTGAAAACAGTCTCTTGCTTATAAGTACATTCAACATTTTTTCTTCCAATGGAGTAATTCCCATAAAGAACATTGTGACTTACACTAATTAGTTAAATTGTTTCTTTCTTCTTCACACTTTGTGTTGAAGTAGTTGCTATATTGTAAAGTAATTGGTTCAGGGGTTAATCCCTGGCTTTCTTTCTGTCTCAAAGACAAGCATGTACAAATATGTCCACTCTTTAGAATGTTATCACAGTGCCCTCTCTTGTCAAAAGTAAATCAAGAGGGACTAACAGCAGATAAAGGGTCTCGGATTTTTTGTGGGGGAGGGAAGGAGTTGTTTTGTTTCGGTTGGCTGTTTTCTAAGTGTTTTTTTTACATGCCAGATTAAAATGTAACTTTCTCTCCAAAGACTCACTAAGCAGAGACACCTTAATGAATTGCTTAGATATGTTGCTAAGCTGCATACCAGGGAAAAGACATTCAGGAAATTCGCATCAGTATCACATATGTTTCATAGCATCGTGTTTTATCCTTAACCCTGAAATTCAATTATTTCCTTTAAAGTGGAACAATAATTACAAGAGTAATCCATGTCTACGACACAAAATCACTTAATGTGTAAGTTTATGCTTAGGAAATTATAAACTTTAAAGTACATAAACACCTGCAAACACTGATAATTATTCAAAGACTTCAAAATGGGAAATTTATATGTTGATAGGTTATGTTAGACAGATTTAACAGAAAATAAAGATAACTACTGATGCTAGTTTTCATTTAAAAACAGTATAATTTTCTACTAAAAAAAATAGATTTTGTTTTATTTGTGAAATCTGCAAGGTAAATAAGTCATAGTGAAGACATGTAAAATGAGAATGAAGATTGATAACATGGATGACACACCTGAAGGAAACAGGTCCCTTTATGGAGAAATTAGGATTTAAGGTATAGTCTTTTCCCCGTGTTTCTGTTGGAATACAGAGAGGTGGACATGATTGAAATTTGCATTTAAATGGAAATGGTTAAAGGTAAAGGCACAATGTTTAGAAAAATGAGAGTATCCATTTTTCTAAGACAGAGGCATACTGTTATTGTATACCATTAAGGTGTCACAGAGCCTAAAAATGTTTAGAAATATTAGACACTGCTACAGAACAAAGAACAGGAAAATGCCATTTGGAAATGACTATACACTGTGAATGAATCTGACCGAATACTACATCATATACAATTGTCTTTAATGTTTTCTGCTCCCATTACCTAATGTGAGTCCTGTTCACTAAACAGTAGAAGATCTATTAGATAGTTTTCTGCTACTTTTCAACTGCAATATAATCCAGAATTCATTCATCATTCTATCCTAGTGATTTCTGCAGATCTTTCTCCATAGGACATCACTAGACCCTAAAATGTTTGCCTGGTGCACTTTCTGAGAACACACTGTGAATTTTAACTGTGTCACGTGGAAACCCTGATGTTTTTCCTTGATACCAATGAGGAAATACACATTTGCTGAAGATAATGAAATATAGGATGCAACAAGTCACAGAATTGTCCAAATTTCATGTTGATAGGAAAATGCTTTAGCAAATATTTGTATGTGAATCTGAAACAGGCAGAGGAAAATAGTACAAAGTGGAATGGCAGAGGACAGAAAATCCTTATCCACTGCCCTTTTTCAAACCAAAAGGCATTAAATAAATCTTGCATATATGTATTCTGTATAGTCATACACTGAGGTACAAATAAGTGACTATTATATATTTTTTTATAAATAGAGATTATATGTATATGTACGCATGTATATACCTAGATATTTATAGATTCTCTTGCTAAATCACCCTATTTTAGGAGGTTTGAATCTGTTCACACCTAATTCTTTAATTGAAGTGAATCATTATGAGTTCTAAAAAGATTTTGCTACTTTTATTTGATGGCTTTTCACTGTTAGAATTTTCTGCTTCTCTCTAGTCTTTTTTCTCATATTTTCTTACCATCTCTAACATCTTTTCCTCGCTAATTTTACAGAAATACAGACATCTAAAATCAGAAGGTACTGAAATCTCAGTCAGCTATATCATTTCTTAGAGCATTTCTCAGAGGAAACAGAATAAACCAGAACTGGCTACACTGAAGCTCCCAATAGATACTAGTCTTAACTGGCATGTCTCAGTTCAGATTTAAATCTACCCTATGCCTTCCAAAGTATTTAAACTGTGTTAGCCCTCCTGAATCCATACAGGTGATTTCCCTTCTATTTAACTATCTTTTGTCCAAAATGATATAAAGGACTTCTCTATTTTTCTGGTAAAGAAAGCCAGTGCCATTTCAGTCTACTTAGTTTTCCTTCAGCAACTTGAGGCAACTATCTCCAGAGTTTAGGGCTGGGGGCTAGCTCATGGTGAACATTACTTGTACTTAGCAGTCTCTTCCATCTTTGACATACACCCAATAATAAATCCATAACCTCCTCCTCTCATCTGTGGTGTCTGTGATTGAAATATAGGCAAAGTAAGGATGTTTTTCACTCTCGGTTTGGCTGGGATCAATCTAAATAATGAAATTCACTGGCTTATGGCTGCTATCTGTTAGGCCACAAGACTATGACAACAGATCAAGTTTATACCACTGAGGTTTTGTTCGTACAGGAATGAATCACATGAAAACAAATTTTAGCTACTTGCAGACATAGCGGCAGTGGTATGTCTATCAAACTTTTTTGCATTGTTAATGCCAGAGGAATATATGAGACTAAGAAAGTTTACTCAATCTTGAATGCATTTGGAAAGGCAGTTAGCAAGAACACAGTGCCAACCAGAATGCCATTTGATGAAATGAAAACACCTTCAGCAAGGTCTACTAACAACACCACTAAACCACCTCAAAGAAGAGGTGGAGGTCTGCTTTGCAGGTACCTAAGGTGAAAAGTTGTGCACCATGGCCCCAAATTGGAAGACAGATCGGCCACTTTATGATTAACCGTTCTTCTTTTTGCACTGCTGATTCCATATAACTGACTTTTAAACTAGGTAATTGAAGAGAGAGAAGAGAAGAGAAGAGAAGAGAAGAGAAGAGAAGAGAAGAGAAGAGAAGAGAAGAGAAGAGAAGAGAAGAGAAGAGAAGAGAAGAGAAGAGAAGAGAAGAGAAGAGAAGAGAAGAGAAGAGAAGAGAAGAGAAGAGAAGAGAAGAGAAGAGAAAAAGAAAAGAAAAGAAAAGAAAAGAAAAGAAAAGAAAAGAAAAGAAAAGAAAAGAAAAGAAAAGAAAAGAAAAGAAAAGAAAAGAAAAGAAAAGAAAAGAAAAGAAAAGAAAAGAAAAGAAAAGAAAAAAAGAAAAATCTTCAAGTCAGCTCAGAGGGACCCCTCCATAAGAGTCCACATTTTTATTTAAATATCGTGTATACCCCACATGAAAAGCAGCATGGATCAAATATATACATATCCACCATTAAAGGTTCCTTTTTCATACACCTATGTGTGTCTCCACTTCCCAGGACTTCAACAGTCTACACTGCCAGGGACCAAAAATAAAACTGTAATTGAAATACAGATAAGATAGAAAGCTTTAATTTACCTTCTCCCTGAGCAACAGGACTTTTCCAGCTGCATCTGATATACTTTTCTTCTTCATGCCTGGGCTGGTGCAAAATTATCTTATCTTTAGATAAAATATTTTAGGGATTTGGGGATTTTGTGTGCCTCAGGACAAAGGACAGTGTTTGTGAGAAGATCACTGTCCTCTTTTTAAGGCAAAATTCTACCCTTATTGAAATTTCAATGTAGCAGAAAAGTATGCTATAACATTACCATACTATCTGTCATAAACTGCAGTTGCTTTTACTACAGGAGCACTTGAATGCTGAGTGTCAAGTCTTGGTAGTAGAAAATGACGTGAATATCCCCCCAATAAATCCATTGGTCATTTTCTTCAACTTTTTATTTTCTAATAGAAATGAACATTTGAAAATATTTCTCATAAATGTGAACCTTTTTTTTAATTTAGCACGCTACAGACAATATGCAAAACACATTCCAGGAAAATAGGATTATGCTGTAATTTGCATAGCTGATAACACTGTTCTTCCAGTATATCTTTGTGAAATAATAAAGAATAAAAACATAAAGTATTGAGAGGAGAGCACAGTAGTATGACCACAACTCAGGATTGAAAATGAAACATTTTCTACTAAATCAGTGTACTAGCTGGTAACAGCCTCCCGAATGCAACTTTAAAGAAACAGTATGTCTACAAGCCTTTTCAGATAAGCAAAATACAGACTACAGTACCAAGATTTGCAAAAACAGCAAAAAACAACTTTTAGGGGTTTATTCTCATTCATAGCACCTGTTGATTTCAATAACTGAGCTCTGCATAATTTATTTTACTTCCTGGGTAAAATCTTCTGAAATGATTCTTATGGAGCAGTTCCATACTCTCTCTGTTTGTCAGTTGTTTTGTAAGTACACATACTTTTTGGTATCTACACTTCAGCGTGTTTTTTGATCTTTTCAGATCTCAGAGCAAGTCATCTGTATCTTCCCATTAGATACAGTGTCAGAAAAACCTTTCTTCCTACCCCCACTTCAATCTCTTTACTCTAGATAATCTCTAGATAATACAAATAACTGCTTAAGTAAAAAAAAAAAAAAGAACAAAAAACAAAAACAAATAAGGAAACGATTGTTACTACTTTGATTTGTACATCACCTAGCATAGTCAAGTTTCTTCCTCATATCAACGTGCAGTGCACAAAAAACCATGGAAACCAACATCTGTGACCAGTGCAAGAGTTCCACTAGTCAGGAAATAAATAGTGGAAGAAATGAAATTTCATCCAGGATCAGCTGGATGTCTGAGGTTCCAGACTCCCTAGCATCATAATTTCAAGTGATGAGAACAGCTGGAGTAGTATAATTTCCCTGTTTTCTATCTATGCTCTTATGGTCTCACATTATCACTTCCTCAAGATGTTTGCCACCAAGCAAATCCAGTGTTATTACCTGGATAACAAACAGCTCTACTGTTTTAACTGCTTACTGTCCTTCCACAGATGATCAGATTTCTTCTGTTTTTCACTATAGCATGAGCAACAAGGGAAAAAAAATTCTGCTGAAATCTTCAGCAGTCTTCCCAGACTCCAGATCACTGAGTAAACAGTTCAGTCATCATCCTCGCATTCCTCTTCTGACCAGGAAGGTGGAGAACAGGATGAAAAAGAATGACTTGGGGAGCCATGCCAAAGCAGTGGAAGAAGGGAAATATTTTTCCTGCTGACAGACACATGTAATAAATGATTGCTTTCTTCAAAGACATGCAAACCACACAGTTGCATGTCTAGATGTTTAGCCCATGTGTGCTCATTTTAGGAGTTTTTTTACACATTAAGAAATAATTAAAAAATAATAAAAAATAAAGAACAAACAAAATACTTCAAAACCAAAACCAAAATGTTATACATGAGCATTATTCTACAGTGGTTTTAGAACTTCTGAAAATGTGGTACTTCAACTTCAGCCTTCCACACTTTAAAGTACCGTTTTACTTTTTCCCTGAACCCTCTTAGAATCAGTCCTTGTTTCCTATTTATGTGCTAATGTGCTTCCTGAGCAGTCAAAAAGAGTCATTGCTGATTACTTGCACTCACTTGCACCTTAGCTTGTTAATAGCTGAAAACAGAGCCAGAGAGAGAATAACAGATAAATAGGTAAAGTTGAGAGAAAAGTTTATTCAGAGAACAGGAAGAGCGAAAAAAAAACAAAATACAAACGACAGACTATCCTTTCTCCTGCTGTTTCACTGATAGCTATTAATGCATTTTAGTCTTCCAGATCGGTCTTAAGAAATCAGTTATCCTGGTCCTTGTTTCAGTAGAAAGACCCACGGGAGCTATTAGCAGTAATCTAAGTTAATAAACTGTAAACTAACTTTTTTTAAAAGGAGGAAAAAACCCTACAACCTTTGACAAAATAATTGCACCAGTTATAAAACAGCAAAATGCTGGTTAACAGTCACATCAAGCCACTGGGGTGGAAAGAAGATATCCATAACCAGGCCACTTCCAACTAAACTGTTTGTTTTCTCTTATTTAAACTGTTCTTTTTTAAAAAAGAATAATTCCTTTGCAAGCCGTAAAATGTTTGAATAATGTGTGATGGTGCTTATCCACTGGCTAAAGTCTCCAGTTAAAATAAAAAGAGGATTTAGGGCTTGATTCAGAAAACACTTATCTGCAACTGATACAGCCCTTTATGTAAAAGAAACAGGGCATTTGCATGCAAGAAGTAACTAGTATTCTGAATCCCAATATTTCCTATTCACAAAATAAAACCCATCATGTGCAACTCCTCTGATCTCAGCTACAGCCTCTTGCCTAAATACGTGAGGGAAAGGATATAGTATATATCAAAATATGGTTGTCTTGGGCTCTAGAGAGTCAGTCCCCCTGTTGCTGAAGATGCCATTTTCTTCCTTTCCAGACAGAGGCAATATTGACACCAACACAAGAGACTACTCAAGTGGGAATGTGAGGCAAGGATGCAATGGGTTCTTCTGATGGTCAAAAGAATAAGGAGAGAGTGGATTGCACTTTGCAAACAATCTTAGATCTCTGTGTCTATCTGAGATAATATGTATACTTTATTCTCACCTAAATAATTTGTGTAGAATTAGTATTTTATTTATATATTTAATTTGGTTTTGTTCATCTTAAAACAATTCCTTAGAAGAAAATTAATTTTTTTTTATAATTTTCCATTTGAAAAAATATATATATATTTGGTTATCTGAATGCTTTACCTGAATAATTCTAAGAATCTTTTCACCTTCAGCTAAAAGTTAGAATCACAGAATCATAGGGGTTGGAAGGGACCGCAAGAGATCATCGAGTCCAACCCCCCTGCCAAAGCAGGTTCCCTACACCAGAAGATGTCATCAGAAGAAAAACTGAAAAGCTCGGTTCTTCTAAATCCACACCAGCCTTAAAGAAAGGAGAATTCTCATTTTGTGTTAAGGGAAACTTTGGCTGTATCTTCCTCATTTGAATGTCTTCTGAAGTTGTGAAGAGAGAAATTGTACAAATGTAAAAGGAGGTAACTCCCCAGTGAGAGTATGGGCAGACTAATTTCCCCCGTCCTGCCCTGTGTTGCAAATTTAACTTCTGTTTAGCAGTCAACTCTTGGCTGATTGATACTCATTCAAGATTTTTAAGCACCCTTCTCTGGCAAAGCAAAAGATGTGAATAATCTCTCCCTGGTCACACACACCTGGGCTTCACCTGTTTTGGTATTCCTGCAATATAAAATAGCAATGAAGTTACAAATCGTTACACGTTGTTCAGTTGATTAAATCTGCGCTTGTATTGCATTCAGAACAATGAGGCCTAGTTTCAACCTGGACTTAGAGCATTGCTGCCCTAAATACAAGAGCTACATAAATAATGAATAAAAATAAGTCGAGGCCCACTGGTTCATTAAATTACTTAGAAGGCCCCATTAATGTACTTGTTTTCTCAAACAAAAAAATTTAACTGCAGTAGATGGAAGTAAATGCTTTAGGAGGATAGAATGAGTGCTATTCCTATTTTGTTCAAACTGTTTGTAGTCAGTCATGTCTAATGAATCATACTGCTGCCCAACTCAGCCTTGGTGAAACACTGTTTAAGGCCATGATATTGCAAGGAAAATGAGCCTTATTCCCTTAAGCTTTGGCTTTTTACCAATATTTGTTTTATTAGGCCACAACAGAAACAGATGCTTTGCACCAAGTTTCTCCACATAGAAACTGTATATTTATGCCTCAAATCAGGCTAAGGGACACAATAACCAAACTCTGCTGCTTACAGGTCAATTGAGACAACCCAAGAAGAACACACTGATGAGGGATATTTAATAATCAGAACAGAAAATGAAAGAAAATGGACTGCCTATATTAGGGACCCATGATAACACTTCCAACAGCTATCACGTCATGATTTTACCCCAAATGCAAGCACTACAATGGACCTGTGGAGTCTTGAAAGGGTTTAAGGGAAGCCAGGAGCACTTGCTAAACCAGGGCTCTCCAATTCCCTGCAGCTGCATTTCATTCAGCATACAGACATAAGGCTCAATAGAAAACACGTCAAAATCAATGAAGTCTTTTGAGTGGCTGCTGCTGGCTTTGGACTGGGGCAACATAAAGAAGGAAGATCAGCATTCTTCCTTAGTAAAGTATTTAACATTTGTCCTTTAATAATACTAATTTAATACACACTGAATACAGATAAAATGCGGGTTATAAATATTTCCATCTGGCTCATGCCCTCTGGAAGCACATCTCAGAGTTTGGATAGCTCTTCCTGGGGGCTGAATGTTCTGCACTTCTTGTTGACTCGGGCCATTAATGTTAAATTATCTACAAGGGCCCGTTTGTTTTTAAAACTCCCTAGTCTGCAAGTGAACATGCAGATTTTAAACCCTGATTCTAGAAGTCCCAAGTTTTCTATGGGGATTATTGCATTTATACATCACAGCCAATCTGAGAGTTTCTAAAGCCTTCAAACAACTGACACCATATGTCTGGGTACAATGGAATCTACAGAATTATCAGCAACAGCAAAAATGTCTCATTATACACCAAGAGCTACAAACACATAACAAATATATTGAGTAGCACGTATGCTAGCAGAGAAATTAATCGACTCAGATGCATACAAAGGGATTTCCAAAGTGCTAGAAACATATTTCAGTGAAGAAGTGCACTATGCCAGGCTGTGATTTGCAATATAATAAATAATCCTCCTAAAATTCACTTAACTTTCACTCTGTCTAATGTGAGGCTTCACAGATTGTATAGAATATGCTTTGTGTGACACAGCATACAGAGAACAGCACATGAAAAAAATATATTTCTTTTTCAGGTCAGTAAAAATTGTTCCCAGAATCCTGGATAAATCTGCAGGATGCATTGTGCACTGTATTTGTGTTTACTCTATTTTAGTGTTTGTTTGTCACATGCCTGCAGAATTCTACCAAACATTCACCTCAGATACTCAGCAATGTCTACAAAAATATAGCTGTGTTTTCAGGAAGGGTGGGGAATACAGCGTGATGATTCACATCTAGAAATATGGTTTCATAAGAAAAAGGAAAACAGGGTAGGAAAGTACTAACATTATTTATTCACTTATTATCATACAATCTGGACTAAGTCATAAGAAGAGAAATTTTATGAGCAAGATAAAAATAGTGAGATATAAATGGAAATAATAATGGATAATAATAAATGGTAATTAGCAACATTTTTCACTGCAATATCACCTTTTAGCCACAATTGCAGCAGTACCTTAAAGAAACAGGTTATGAATTCTGAACCCCTGAATATTTTATTCCCACAAGTGAATGAATAGTTCATCTATAAAAAATGTGAGCATACCTTAGAGTAAGTGCTCCCTAGCATGAAATATATACTCCTAATTCAGCAGAAAATACAAGTACTCTAGTATTTCTGTGTGAGGTGTGTATCACTAACCCTTAAAAGGAAGGAAAGAAATGAAAGGATAAGTAACTTGTGAATCTAGTTGCATTTTTATTTTTGTTTTATTAATGAGAACAGTAGCAATTTATAATCACAGAATCACCAACGTTGCTAGTTGGCAATTTGAACTAATTTAAAGGGAAAGCAAACCTTTCTCAAAAGTACATCGAGTCTCACAGATGTTTCATCATTGAGAAAGCCCAAATTGTGTTATTGTTTGCTTTATTTTCATTTACTAACAGGGTAAAATTTTACCATTCACAGCTCAAAATTACTTTTCAGAAAGCTGCGGGCTAATCAGTGACCAAGGCATAAGTAATATATTTTAGGTTTCAAATAAAGGTTACCATTTTGGCTTTAAAATCTATTGTGGATTCTAATCATGAGAAAAAAGCCAGGATTTTTGTTTCCAGACAGAGCAATTCATCCTAAAACTTCAGTCAAACATCTCTCTCACTTTCGCCTTAAATCAGGATAATAATAAATAGCTATTTTGCAAGAGTAATCTGTAAATCGCTGTGGAATTTGTTTCTAAAACTTTTCTACTAAACAATAACAATCAATTTAACTACTGTATCACATTAGTGATATAACTATTGTTCATAGGAAATGTCAGTTGGGGGTCCAAAATGGTTTGAATCTTCATTCTCAAGGGTGAATTAAATAGCTAAAAAAGTTATTTCACTTTTGGTGCATTATATGTTGCACTATTAATTCGAGCTCGTAAGTACATTCTTAAGGCAAAGCAGAGTAAAAGTAAAACAGAACACTGCATAATTGTTGAACCAAGGCTCAGAAGTAAAAGAACTTATTATCTGCAAGAAGTAAAGCTGTTTTCATAATTTTTGACCCTTCTACGGCACAGGATATGAAAAATGCAGTATGTCTAATCCCAAAACATTCTCAGACACAATATGTAACATGAAAAACTTAAAACATTTGAAACAATTATAAAGACTACAGGTATTTGTACTTAAATGAACAAACAAATTATACTTCTGTAGCTGAACACAGAATTAATTGTTGAACTGAAAATTTTATTTTTTCTGATTGCAGTTAGCAAACATACTTAAAATGAAACTTGAAAAGAGCATCAATTTACTCTGAATAGAAAACTTCTGTAGAGAAGTACAAGTAGCACGTTAGTTGTAATCTGTCCACAGGAAATGTCTAAGTTTGAACAGAGAAATAAATTTTCTCAGATATTTTGTACCTCGAGACCAAAAAGGTAAAAGACCATGTAACTCACATAGCAAAAATACGTGACATCAGAATGTTTGGTTTGGCTCTTGACAACTGAAAAGATAAATATTTTTGTAAGAAATAGATGTTTCTTTGGCCTTACAATCTGATCACCAAAGAGTGACCTCGACATGCAGATCTGAGAACTGCATATTTTCTGATTACCAAAGTCAAGATGCAAAAAATATGCAATCTGCATTTGTTTTATTGAGCTATGAAGATTTTGTTTTTATTCTTTGTAGATGTATTTCTTTGTTTAAGTTTTTGATTAACAACTAGTCTGCCTTGTCTGACTGGCTAGCCACCCTGGATCCTGCAAGTCCAGAGCCAATGGAAGCTGGGGAAAATTTCTTATTTGAATTCCATTTAGAATAGGGATAAACTGGATGATAAAGAACCAAACTTTCACCTGTAGGTAGTAGAATGCAAATCTGAGTGGGTCCATACTCCAGATTCAACATGCAAAATTTTTTGACACTGCAATGCATTACTTGTGGACAGGGCTGTTCTGTTTTACTCAGTATGTTGCAGGCCTCTAGAACACATACTGCAATGCATCCACCAGAATGCATTATCCAGAAAGCATGTTCCTACCTCTCAACAACGCTGTAGTTGTACCTAAGTGTCAGGCTGCTGTTTTGCCTCCAGAGTGGAAGGGCACTTTGCTTATCCTCCACACCACACTGTTGTGAGCAAAGACTAGTAGGCACAAGCCATGTGTGTATTTAACAAGAGAGTGAGCCAACCTCCTCACTAGTCACAGATGTTGTTCCTTTCCTGCAGCCCACTTTTGGAACAGAGAGCAGGTGTTGGGAGGTCTTCTCACTTCAGAATGAAGAAATCAATCACAGCCACCATAAAAAGCACAAATCTAACATGAAATGAAATAGGAAAGAAAACCTAAACACTACAACTTGACCTTTACCACTAAGAATTTGAAAGAGGATGATCCTTCACACAAAACAAGATTTTCTACTCTCTTTCTACATAGTGATGCTATGAAAGAGGGTCAGAGGGGAGCCCAGGTGAGTCACACATTTATTGAGAGGGGAATTTCAATTGCAGTGGCCACTATGAACATGTTTGATAAAACAAATAAAAGCAGAGAACAAACTTCTGCAATCCTGATGTTGAAGGAAAGTGAAACACGATCACAAACTTAAATTCTTTCAGATCTACAATTTTGGAAAGAAAAAAATCATCAGTCATAATTCGATCTCCTAAGAAAATTTGTTTTTCTTGCCAAGGTACTTTCAAGACCAAAAATATACATATTTTTTATCTAAACATTTATAAAATAAATGAAAGTGCTGGTTATTTTAAATATTGCTTTTGAATTCAAAAAAATGTCATATAACCAGCAGTAGTTTGCTATATGATATAATCAAAAGTAGATTGCCATTGTTGAACAAGCATTTGCATTTGCCCTGGCTTTTAGAATGGTCATTTGTGTTACTGTGATTTAGAAAGTCACCCAATGAAACTAGAGCTCTTCAGTTTGGTTTTAAAATAGCCTAATGTGAAGGCTGTATTGAGAAACTATATACAATTCATATCCCCTGTCCATGTATCCATACTTGTTTATGCTATTAGTGGTTTGCATACTCTTAAAGCACACATGCCTTTAATAATTTGACTTTATTTCCATGACTCCCTAAAAGGCAGGCAGTCCTTTTCAAGGCATTTAATACTAAAAAGTCCTCTTTCCTTATTCATATTGTACTGCATATTGCTCTAAATTGGTCTTCACATCCCAGGTAGATAAAAAAATATGAAATAATTAACTAAAAGAATCATAAAACAATTCTGCCTCAGCCTCCTTTCCTTTAAAGAGTCGAAAATTTAAATGGTACTGTAATGGCATATGGCTATTCAACACTGTCAGTTCTGTGACAGATTACTGCAGAGCCTGTTGCAGGAGAATGTGCCATAGTCTACACTGGAGAGGGCACATATGTATGTTTCACAGTACATATCCAATAAAACAGAAATTGCTACTGTTTTATAGTAATGCTAGGTCTATAGATAATGTTATTTATCCCATTCTCACTAATTTAATCTGGGAAATGTGAAATTCTGTCCCTCTTAAGCATATTAAAAATTCTTCCCATAGTTCAGTATTAAATCTAACACATTTGTGAATGCTTGGCCTTTTGTATTCTCTGGATATCTGCTGGGAAAACAACATGATGAGCTGCAAGCAACCCAGGAGACTCCTGGAGTTCACTGAGAATAGCTTCCTGGTCCAGGTTTCAGACAGACACACAAGAAGTGAAGCATTACTGAACTGTGCTCAGCAACGCAGAGGAGATCATTAAAGAGGTTAAGATCAGAGGCAGCCTGGGCTGTAGTGCCCATGTCCTGGTCAAGTTTATGATCTTGAGGAATGAGGGCCTGACAAAGAACAGAGTTATGACCCTAAGCTGCAGGAGAGTGAACTTCAGGCTGTTTAAGAAATTATTGGATGAGATCCCCTGGGAAATTGTCCTTAAGGACACAGGGATGGAACAGAGCTGGCAGTTTTTTAAGAACACTTTTCTGAGAGCACAAGAGCTCTCTATCCCCCAGCATAAGAAATCAAGCAGAGGAGGCAGACATGACATGGCTGGGCAAGGACCTGCTCCTCAAATTATGGGATAAAAAGGAAAACTATAGGCAGGGGAGGCTGGGATGAATACAGTGGTGCTGTCCAGACACTCAGAGATGGGATCGCCATAGGCAAATTCTGCCTAACCAATCTGGTGGCCTTCTATGACGTAGTGAGCCATGCTTTCAAGCCTGTTCTTGCATGGTGCAGATTGTGCATTTGCCAGAGAAAATTGTGGTGATTCAAAATACCTCAGAAAAATAGCAGCCCCTCACAGGGCAGCACACAGCTGGAGATGGGGAGGCCTCAGCCACAGTAGACCTGCACCTGGCAATACAGATGCAAAGCAAGTCCTGCGGGTCTCAGCCTGCACCATTCCCTTGGAAACAAGGGGAGGACATAATTTGTTACACCTCTAAATGTGGTGAGTCAAGCCATTGTAATGTGTTCTAAGGCAAAATAGGCTTGAAGGATTTGTGCTAAACAGGAGTTTGTGCCAGCATCACCGTGTGGGTTTACAGACAGATTGTAATTGCAGAACTAGGGCCTAAGCTGCACTTCATGATTATCACTTCAGGAGATATTCACAAATACCAATATTGCATTTACTAACTGAGGGATTGTGTGAAGAGATAAAAGAGAAAAAAAGAAAGGAAAAAAAAACACAAGACACATGTCTGCTTTCCTGATCATGTTAAAGTAGCGACGCCCAGGGTACAAAACAACAAAACCACACAGAGTCGCCTTTATCTGCACAGATAACTTTACGTAGGTCTGTGGTCAAAGCCCACGGGGGCTTTACTGTAAAGCTCAGTAAGAAAACATATTCATCCTTTTGATGTCTAACACTCATACTACATAACATTTCTGGCATCTTTTTCTTTTTCCTGCAATAATGTTCACAATCTTCACTAATAGCCCTTTCAGCCAAAACTGAAAGGATAACAAAATAAAAAAAAAAAAGAAAAAAAAAAAGAAAAAAAAAAAAAGAAATAAAACACCATGGAGAGAAACTTAAGTGGAATTGGGCATAAAAATTCAGGACATCTATGTTTGATGCCATCATTAAAAACAAAAACAAAAACAGGGAGGAGGAAGAGAGAGATGACAAAGTGAAAAGAAAAAAATGCAGCAACTCTTTTATGTGAAGATTACATTTAAAAATAACTAACTAACAGTCTGCACTTTTCAAAAGACTGACGTCCTGAAACGCATTTAGATTGATGCAGCCTGAGCCTGAAGTTCTCTTGCTGAGTAAACAGTCAAGTGTTCTTAATAGGAATTGCAGTTTCTCGACATCTGTTGGGGAAAAGGGAATGGTGAAACAACAATTTAGATTGAGATTGGTTTTGTTAAATGCATTTAAATTCCAAGATTAGTGGTGTTCTTTCTTTTTCAATTAGCATTTACTTGCAGAAAGGTTACAGATGAAGGGGCTGAGAAGGAGTTCTTTGGGGGAGGGGGTTAGCTCCCAGGGCAGTACAGAATGCACTAAAACCATGTAACACAAACTAGCATAGGACTCCAACACAAACTTACAACTTATGCAAAAATGAGTGCCTTTGAAAAGCTCTATGAAGGAGGAAAAAATTAAAAAAACAAGAACCGTGACTTCAATTTGTTGAGCTCCTAAAAGACAAGCTGGAATTCATATGTGAAAAAAATATTATTATTGCCTTTCAAAGGAATTTTCCAGCCCATTCATTCTGCAATTCCCCATGCTGATTAGACTGTGAGAGGACTGTGACTTCTTAGGGGGTCACAGAAAGGTAAAAGTAAAGGAAGGATGTAAGAAAAGTCCTACCTGCTTTACTGCATTTCAAAAAACAAGCTCTCCTTATAAAACGAAGATGTTTTTAGCCTGATAAAACAATTGTTGCAGTTTTGGGTAAACTACAATGGTAACAAAACCTGGAATGTTCTGAACTGTCTCATCCTATTTCACTTCGGAACCTATGTCAGGGATAGAACCACTGTTCATGACTGAGGCTTTTGCATCTGCTTTGATTTCAGCATGAAGATGAAATGATGAAGAGTACTATCAAGTCTGTACCGTGCAGAAGATAGGGTGGGTTTTGTTTTTTCTTTGCAAATATACTTTTTCAGCATGGAGATTTAAATCCTTTCTTTTTTTCTGTAGGAGTTGCAACTGAGCTATGCTGCTTTGGCTTTTCAAGTGTGCTGTCACTGTTTGATCTTATAAATACCAGGAATTGAGGATTGATGCCTAGTTGCTTAATATGGAGCATTTAATATTATTCTTTTTCCTGGTCAAACAATCCTGGAAATGCATATTATTCCTTAGCCAGTGCCGATATACTCAGAGCTGGACAACAATTTTTCAGTCTCAGTCTGAACACCTGGGAAATGTAAGAAGTGGTACAAAACAAGGTAAAGCCCAACCCAAGCAGGGTGCGTATGGAAAGTCAAAGCAAAACAAAATTTTTATACATATTTTTGTATTTCACCACAAATTCAACAATATTCTAAACTCTTGTTTTAAAGTATCAGTAGGTCAACAGAAAGTCTCCTGTTGGATTTGCTAATTAACCATAAGAAGCTTCATAAGGGGCAACGTGCATTAGTATGAGTACAGTTTGGTGCTGCTAACGCAGGCATCACCAAACCATGACCTGAAGGCTGCTTGTGGGCCAGCATGGCTGGCACTGCATCCCACCCCTGTCCCAACTTTCCCTACAGAGCAGCCCCAGGTATGCACCTATCGCTCAACAACAACCAAATCCTCAGTGTGCTACTAACACCACGTCAACTGAAAACAGGGCACGGGGAGGATACTGCTGTGCAGTGCTGACTCAAGCAATGGCGAGTGATTGTATGCATTTTGAAGCACTGGCTAAATACAATGCTCTGAACATTGTATTGAATACTCAATTGTGCTTTATGTTTTGATGAAGGACTTAGAAGATATGTTTCAAGATTGCAAAGGTGAAATATCCCACAGTTTTATGTTTTTATTCCTCTCTTTCTTTAATGTTTTAAGAAAAATATTAAAAATGAACATGCTTTGTTACTTAGGCATTAATGATACTGCATATTTGACGAGGATTGCTCCAAAAGTAATGCCTCCTGCTTTGTTATGTTGGCCGACATGTCAGAGATGGATGTTGGAGATGTGGCAACAGAGGTTGAATTGTCCCAAAAGTATCCTTTTACAATTTGTTGCCACGTAACAGATGGCAGCAGAGGGGGAGTCTGTCAAGATGCGAGCAGATGTGGAAGCACGTATGAAGCAAAGGTGAGTCATTGAGTTCCTCCATACAGAAAAAATGTCATCCACAGACATTCATCAGTGCTTGCTGAATTTTTACGGAAACTCAACAATGGATGTGAGCACAGTGAGATAGGTGGTGCATTTAAGTAGAGGCAATATTGGGTCACTTCCACTGGTACAGACTTTTATGAGCATACCTCATATATTCATCACAGGCAAAAATGCAAAGTTAATGGTGGTGTCTATGTCAAGAAATAGTGTTTTGTAGCTGAGATTTTGTTCTATCAAAGTGTTATTTGTCTCTATGTATTGTTTGTATTTTCCATGAGAATAAATAGGAGGCATTACTTTTGGAGGAACTTGCAGCCCAGGCAAGCCAAAACGTTGGACACCCATGTGCTAAAGCAATGTTAGCCTAGAAGAGTTCTGTTTAAATCACTCTCCAACACTTAAAACTATCTGAGATTGATTGCACTATTTATTGATCTAAGTTATATTGTTTTGGAGATTTCAGCCTAACATCAGCCTGATGAAGTGCACATGAAGTAAGCTGTGTTGATTAGCAATGCATACTTTAGTCCACAGAGCCATTACAGGACAAGTGTGAACAGAATGTACGGTCAAATGAGCATACAGCCAGACCTGGAATATTTAATTCTCTAACTACAAGCAGATGTGATCACAAAAGTCTTCATGGGAAATTGGACTTCGGACTCTTGCTCCTTCAAAGGCAGAGTCTCCCAACCCCTTTTCTCCTTAGAGACCTTTGCTTTTCTCTGTATCTCTCTCACCTTTCAAAACACAGTGACAGGCCTCTCCTCTGCTTTTTGCTTAACAATTTGGCCTCCAGTAGTAGGCCTCCCATTTATACGTAAATGACATTCAACTCTCATTTCAGCACAACTATGTCCTTGGTGTGGCTGCCTAATCACCTACCACAAAGCCAAGACTGTTCCTTGGGCAAAAGGAGCAGTTTTGTTAACCTGAAGACCAAGCTTACTGTTTTGAAATAAGCCTTACTTTCACAACATTCTTGATCCTGAGTGTGAGATGTTTATTTTTTTTTCCTTGTCTTATATCTCCTGTCACATAAAATAAGCAAAATAAGGACTTGGCCAGAGAAATTTTACTCATGTGACTAGTTCTGCTAATGTCAGAGGAATTATTAATTGAAACTGCAAGCACTTCTCTTGCAATTATTGTTTAAAATATAAATTGTCACGAATTTTGCAAAGAAAAATTAACATTTCCTCCTCCTCAGAAACAAAAACAAACAACAAAAACAAAAACATGCTTTAACTGAAGCTATTTAGGATCCTCTTGAAAAAAATATCTGATCTTCAGGTAAGGACTGATTTGAGACTTCAGTTTCCACCTGAAGAGCTAAAGAAACTGCACCACATCAGCTATATCTCCAGGAGGTGCTGTGTCACACATGCACTACCATAACACATACTATCAACTTCTTCCCTGTCTTGGATGCACTAAGTATTTGCATTAGCTATAAATCATACTGTGCCATGTGTCTGACCAGCTGTGCACTTCGTAGTCAAAAGATGATCCCTAAGTTTACTCAGTTGCCTGCCATGGGACCAAAAATATAGGTACTTGGTCATCACAAAAAGGGTCATTACTATTGGAGATCCAGTTAGCTCACCCTTAACTTTAAGCGAGCTTGCAGTAACATTTTGGCTTAAATGAGCATGTTCAAGGTATGGCCAATCCTACAGAAAAAAATATATATATATATGTCATGACACAGCACACTGTGAATGATCTAAAGATCTAGATATGTATTGACAGATAAGTATTATTGTGCATGTAGCTATTCAAGAGGGGTTAGATAGCAGCACTCTGTGCTTTGCTACTTGGAAAAAGAATGTGAGAAACTTTGGATTTCTTTATGCCTGAGAACTAGCTGTGCCCTAGTTTACCAAAAGGTGATATTCCTGCAGGTGGGAAAGGACATGCTGTTGAAAGCAAACTATTCTTACCAGTAGCTATGAGGATCAGGTCCTGTAGCTTTATTCGTTTTAGGAGTACTTCTCCCAGGAAAAATTACCCACGCGTAAAGACATGTAACTATTTTTCAAGCCAGTGGCTCAAAAGGATGAAACGAAAAGAGCTGAAAAGAGGAAAAGCAATTTTCCACATAAAGAAGGAGTTGTGGCACGATGTACTGTGGTTTTGACACAGATTCCACTCAGTTGGTTGAGTTGAAAGGAAACAGAGTACAGACAGAAGAGGCTAAGGAAGCAGAAGACTAAACCTGAATGAATCTGGATCTGTAATTTGTACTCTTTACTTTGCTTCAGGCTGAATTTATTGTATATTAAAGGCTTTAATCAAATGCTCTGGGTCACATGAATGTATTTTTAATGCTTTTATGGTGTGGCATGTTCTAAGCAAAAAGTGTCATCCCACATATATCACATTTGTCTAAATTTGCATTCTCCCAGATGGCCACATTTATTGACTTTGTGAAGTTAACTGTCTCTCCCTGCTTCCAGCCAATCCGCATGTGCTGAAGGATCAAAGATAGTGAATCCTCCATTGTTTCTTCTACTGCTGAGAATGACCCCAAACCAAAATCTCTTGACACCAACACCCCCAGATGTCAGTCTCAGATTATCACAGAAAGTTCGTGGCCCAAATCTATTTTCATTTTTACAATTTCTATGAAATTCAAAAGTACCTGTGAACGTGAGCACTTCTCTTGCCATCATGTTATTTGTACTGCTGACATGCAACTTCAAATAGTAAGCACGTTCAGCAGTTAAAAAGACCATTTCATTCCTACTGAAAAACAAACTTTCTAGCTATTATTCCAAATACACTCATTTATATATGTGTGACCCAGAACCCTAGAAATGTAATCAGTTCCTCGCATTCCTAGGAAGTGACCTTTAAATAACTTAAGGGATTTTTTTTTCCTGTCTCTTCTGAAAGTATTCTCTGCAACTATCAATCATTATTAATTAAAAGTTCACAAAATTCTATCAAAATCATTTCCTTTAAATCACACTAAGGGAAAATGAACAACAAAATGCCCACAGTCCAGCTAGCTGCCAATTCCTTTTCTAGTAAATGTTTAATCACTGATTTTTTTTTTTTGTAAGTTCAAGTGTAATAGTATGAGAATTTAATCATCATTTCTATTAGTACAACTGCTTGAGAGGGTCTTGAAGACATTTCCTTTCACTTTAGTTTGCCCTGTGGATAAGTAAAGCACTTTGGTTCTGTATTGATTTGTCCTTTACTGCAGTGATCACCTTTCATTTTCAAGCATTCACCTCCCATTCATGAGCATTAAATCCCTATTTAAAAGAAATAATGGAACTGGAATGGTGGCTCAATAGGGCAATGATCAGTGGAAGAACCCAGATGACTTTATCTGGGTCAGAACTTCATTTCATTAGGTTGAATAGTGATTTCTTGCTCTCTTCTCTGTCTCTCAGGCAGTGACAGGCCTTCCCTCTCCCTAAGGATGTGGAGACCAGCTGCCTTGAGATAAGAGAAAAAGAAGGGAAAGAAAGTGCATTTATAAAGGACACTGGTCTACACGTGCATTTAGCAGCATATAAAAGCCCCCTGTGTGTGAATGTGGGCTAACACATCAGCACATGTCTGTTTTGAAATGAAGAGCAGCAGGTACATTTTGACACAAATTCAAATCAAACGTGTGCCTTTGATATCATACTGGCAAAACTCGATCATATGCTTTGCTAATCGAGTGTGCCGAGTCTCCTATGCTTATGTTTTTTGGAATTAAATTGCATGACTGTGCTTTGCTCTGTAAAATGTGTAAATGTGTAAATTATGTCAGGACAGATTGCAAATGCCAGTTGAAGAAATAAAAAATATGCTGCACTCATTGTAAAGAGTGCAGGGGTGTGGCCTAGGAGATGGTGAGAAGGGGTTAATGCCTTCTAGCAAAATTCCTGGAAGAAACAGATTGATTTATTAACTGTTATTTGTATTACTAGTATTAACAGCACAATGAAGAAACACCAGAACACTCAGAAAATACCATTCTGGACTAACAGCCAATGAGAACGTATTCGACCAATAAATGTAGAGCCATGGATCCCACCTGGAAAAGTTTGTTTCACAAGGTTCTACATGAAATAAGTGAACATAACGAGTAAAAGTAAAGTGTTCAAGTGTAAAGGGCATAGAGTTACCCATTGGCCCTATATCAAGAGAATCCTGAAATAAAATCTTAAGACTATTCCCTTCAAGTAAAGCACTGAAGCAGAAGCTTATGCACTGTAATGTGCCCTTGAAATAGAGCCAATGTATACAGCTTGCTCAATACA
Source organism: Callipepla californica brunnescens (assembly GCA_023055505.1). Taxonomy (NCBI): domain Eukaryota; kingdom Metazoa; phylum Chordata; class Aves; order Galliformes; family Odontophoridae; genus Callipepla; species Callipepla californica. The sequence continues at coordinate 40,521,975 of JALIRH010000004.1, read as the reverse complement.
TTATATTTACATATATGGAATTATTTGATCATCTTTTAATGTATTTTAATTATATTTTAAATATCCAATTAAGTCACAATTCTCTCTGATCCCTCTTTGTTTATCTCTTTTCATCATTCTTTCTCCCTTGAATAAACATCTCAGGATTACTCTACTCTCTGTTCTACTTACCTTATTTATCTTAGTTAAAAGAGACCCCAAAAATGGAGGATTATTCTTGAAATCATGGACCACAAAGGTCTTAACAGATTGCTTCCTCTTCAAAGCTTGATCTTTTTAATTCTGCAAATTCCTGTTTGCACTGAAATCAAGATCAGCAAGAATTCATCACTGCGTTCAACCTACATTCCCCTGTGCAATAGAATTATCACCAAGGAGTGATTTTGCCCCTTTGAGACAAGATTCATTTAAATAGGTATCAGATGACTGTGCTGAAGGAGATACAAGTTGTTTGTGATATCAATTTAGACATGTCATTCAAACCATGGGGAATAAATACACTTACTTATATTACAAGCTCTCTTTTTCAGCCCTAGCTTCTTGTTTAAGTGGGTCATGTTTAACCTAGAGTGTTATGTAATTATTTCTGTGCCTTTATTACTGAATGTTTAATATTTTATGATCAAATATATTTTGTAGCAGTATCTCAACTTTTTGACTTAGCCTGAAACTTCAAAAACATACCGTTTCAGGAAGGGGAAAAAATTATTTAAAACCAATGCGAAAAAGTGTTCCAGGGTTTTTCACTACAAATAACTAAATCTGACTAGAAGCAACAGAGTATCACTGAATATCTAGATATTATGGATTAAGGATACTCAGGATTTCTTCTCAATGATTTTTAAATCTGAGATCTTATGAATTATGCTAGAAGATTCTCTTTCTATAGGGAGCCAAACAGACTTGCTGCATCACAGCAAAGTTTCAGATTCACACAGAACTGCTGAATATGAGTGTCCTCAAAGTCACTGGTCTATTTGATATTTCAGGAATATGATTTGTAATTCATTGGAGGGCTAGGACCCCAACCATTTTTACACTTATTTCTAGTATTCATTAATCTAGAATACTAATTTAATTTTAAATCAAGGATGCTACGGGTTGTATACATAAATTACAATTGTATAGTGTAAAAAATTCCCAAGAACTGTCCCTCTACATCATTAAAAGCACATATATCCTAAATCACTGGCTGATGACTTTCCACAGCATTTTTACCTGAGATATTTTTATCAACTTCATGCATGAAAATCAAAGAGGAAGACCATAATGACAATGACTATAAGGTCTAAATGAATATCTTAGGGAAGTGAGCAGCGGCTATTAAGATAGACTGGATGGTTAGTAACTGTTGCAGTAATCTAAGGACAACATCAAAGAGAAAATGAATTTCATTCTTTTTCCTGCAGTGGCTTGTCACCTATTCAGCTTGAAGACCTGTTGCTCCCCCCATGAGTTCAGTGGAAGACAGGAAAGGCAGAATGACAACACATCAAGGTAACCTCTAGATAACAGCAGACCAAATTATTATATGTACTTCAACTTCTAACTTCAACTAATGAAACGCAACAATCAAATTGAATACCTTTCTGAAATATCTGCTTGTTCAGGATCAATGTTATAGCTTTGGATATGACACGCTACTTATGCCAAGACCTCTGTTATTGTTATGAAAGATTATTTTGTTTGACTTTGCCCTAAGTTTACTCTGTGGTACTCCCCTCTTTTTATTCATGTGCATCTATTAGCTGTGGAGTTAATATCAATTATCAAAGGAGAGTTGGATGTAGATGATGGCAATAAATGGTAGAATGTTATCTCTCCGAGATGATCTGAGATACTCTAGTAACAGCAATACATTAACAAAGTACCTACATCTGGGAAATATTGCCTTCTGAAAATAGACATGGGAATCAATTTTGACAGGACCGTAATTTTTTAGAGAATTAAAACTTTTTCCCCAAACGTGTAGCAAGTCAAAATTTCAAATTCAGCATAATATTAATTTTGCTTTTGAAAAATCTAACTTTGATGTTTAAGTGATCCCACTAGAACACTGGCCCTTCAGTCACAGGTCTGGCACAACTGCCATGCTGAAACACACAGACTATTATAATTTATTGCCGTATTGTTATTAAATGGGAATATCTACCACATTTTGTCCCCTAAGCATAAACATTTATTTCTGTTGACAGCTTTCAGATAGCACTGAAGATGAAAAGAAAAAGAATTTTTTTCCCCTCTTATCTGTAATCCTGCAGTTGTGTTTTAAAGAGAAGTTGGTACCGTTTGCATGATCTTTACAGAAACAGACTGAGTTTCGTAGCTTCACACACACATTTCCATAAACCCCCCTACAGAAGATGAAACATGACACCTCCTTTGTAAGGGATCCAAGAATCCTGCCCTTAATCCATAGATTTCATATGTATGTAATCAACTTTTATTGGTTTTGTAAGGATAAAGCTTCTCTTTCCAATATTGAGCACAATACAAACTTTGACAGTATCATTAATAAAGAACTGCACAGCTCAGACAAATGGGAAAGTTTATAACAACCTTCTCATGGTGTTTTCAGAGATGCTTGTGTAACTTAGCCTTGCTATGGCAGACTTGCTGTGTCAGATCCCCAAGTACAAACTGCTGAGAAAAAGAGAGAAAGCTTGTGCTGTCAAAAAAAAAAAAAAAAAAAATCACATCTTTGCTGAAAAAAAAAAAAAGAAAAAAAGAGAGGGTTTTCTAGATATCCTTTTCTCCTGCTAATGGCAGAGACCTTCTGGGTCGTAATAGTGAGCCTAATGAAGACAATGGCAAAGAGCCAAATGATTTCAGTGGCACTAAATCAAGTCATTGATGGGCAAATTTAGAGATTTACTATTTTGAAGCCTGGATGTTTTTGTTCAGAAACTCAAGTCATTATCTGAAGAACTGAAGGGACCCAGTTTGAAAATTCAAGTGGCTTTTGAGGCTCTTTTCACCAGAATACATGCAATCTTTCCTTTCAAACCCAGAGGCAGTCAGAACTATAAATATTTCAAAAGGACACAAAGATTTTTTGGAAGCAAACATTCTATTTGGATATTCATCCAGATCTCCAAATAAACATACCAGACACTAGATACTATTCCCAGCAAATTGTTATTTGAATCACAAACCAGCATAAAAATGGAGGTAAGAATCAGTTCTTCTTTCTGACAAAGGACATAGCTTTCCTTTCACAAAGACTACTATTTTACACCTATTCTTACTAAAAACTGTTCACATTCTAAAGAAAAACAAACAAACAAACAGCAAACAACCTTATGCTACTTCCATTGAAGTGTAATACTAATGATAATGAGTATCACAATCAGTAATTCTGTAGAAGTTTTAAAGATTTTAACGTATTTGCTGAAAATCTAAGTTACACCCTCCTGCTTTAATATATAAATATTGATTTCTGAAGATTACAGATTCCATTGTTACAATGCTGAATTCTTCAACACAATACAGATGGACATGAGTTCAAAGGATTTTTGTGGATATTTTTAAGTAGCTGGGCATAATTTTTATGGAAATATTTTATTTCACAAATAGATAACTATGGATATTAGTATTGATAGTTGTATAGACAACTGTAAGTACATATAATGAATATATATTTTTATTTCCTTGTCTTTCATCCTCAACTAAAACTTCTGTATAAAGAAAAACAGAAAAAAAAATCTTAATTCTAAAAATTTAAATTGAGTCATACACCTTAACAGAATTATTCTCTCCTGATATTAGTATAAGGGAAGGAAAATATTGTTTCATTATGAAATCATAGGCTCAGTATAGGTAATTTAGGTTGAAAGTGATGGCTGAAATTTCTTCAAACATTAATGTAAGTTAACACTAACTTCCTAGTTGTGAATTTTTCTCTTTTTTCATTTGGATTTTTCCTCTCTGTAAATTGTGACCTCACATCCATTTCTCTGTCATTCTTTTTCTGTAACATTCTAAGGAAACTAAGACTTAATGACCTCTACAGATTCCTCTTAGAATCATAGAATCACAAGGTTGGAAAAGACCTACTAGATCATTTTGTCCAACCATCCACCCATTACCATTAATACCATAATCTACTAAACTATTTCTCATAGCTCTTCATCCAGTCTCAGCTGAGCCTTCAGAATTTTCTTTTCCAGATTAAGCAACCAAATCTCAGGCAACCTCACTTTATTCATTACCATTACCAACCCCTTAACCAGATGAGTAGTTCTTTGCTGGTGTCTATTTTTTGTTGGTCATTTTCTCTTTCTTGTTTCAAGGAGGTCATGCATTTTACTCACAGTGTCTGTGACCATCCTTCTCTGCTGTGAGGGACTACCACTGACTCATATTTGATTTATGGATTACCAAGATCTTTGGAAAGATCTTCCTACTTAGTCTGCTCTTTGGCCTAGAGTAATTTTGACCCACATTGGAAGACTGTATATTTATTAAGTTTCATGATACTCCTGTCAGCTCTATCTAGACTGTCAGGATCCCTTTGAATAGAAGTTGCATAATTCATTGCATCAAACAGTACCCTCAGTTTTATACCACCGTGAACTTGGTAAGGGTGAGTTTCATCCTGCCATCCAAATTATTCATGAAGATATTGAACATCTCTGGAATGGACTACTGAGGAACCAGTCAACAATTACATTCAAACTACCAGTCCCTATTCTTGAAGCATGATACTCCATTGATTTTTTTATCCAACTTGCCCTTTTCAGATAGGCCTAGTCTGGATATGAGGGTGCTATAAAAGAGTTTTGAAATGTTCTTAAAGATTCTAAAGCTAAGGTAAATTATATATGTACAGCTTTCTCTTCATCCAGACCTTTAGAAGTCATTTTGGCTTAGAACACATACATACTGCTTGTCATAAACACATGATGGCTATTCTAAACAATTTCTTGGATTTGTGTGCCTAAAAATGGTATCCATGATGACTTGCTTCATAGCCTTGCCTAGAACTGAGGTGAAGCTGACCAGCTTGTAGTCCCACAGAATCGTCCTCTTTCCTCTGTATTACATTTATTACATTTATGATAAGGTCAATGGTCTCAGAGCAACGGAGCTGATAAGTTCTTACTATTTCCTGAAATGCTGTATCATTCAGGGTCCTAATTTTCATCACAAAAAACGAGCACATCTGAACAAGATTAAAACTCTAAAATATTTTAAATCATATACACAGGAAAAACTAACAAACAAAAAAAATGAAATTAACTAACAATCAACCCAAAAAGAGACCTGCTGTCTTTTTGGGTTAATTGTTAGGGATATTTTTATATTAAACAATTTCCTGAGATCCACTAATATCTTTTGTTAGCAACATGCCATCTATGAAAGAAGAATGGAAGATCACTAAAACATATAATTTCTAACTTGGAGATTTAATTTCACTTTTCCCTTCTGCAATTTTATCTCAACTGAACACACAAGTGTAAGTTACCACTATAACAACCACACATCCTGAACTGCCTGTTTCTACACAATCTACAATTGTTACTCTGGAATTTTTTTTAATTATTGTTGCATGTAACCTTCCTTTTTATAGTCCAGAATTAATTTTGCCCTCATTAAAATATTAAGAGACTTCTCTCTTTACACTGTTCATAGTACACACATTTCAAATGTTACCAAAGATGTCACACTGAACACTCATTTTAATCGGTTTCTAAGTTCTCATCAACAGACGCAGAAAAACAGTGACACTCCTTTGTCTTGAATATAATCTCACTAACCAGAGGACACAAAAAGGGACTTGTCTCATGAGACAAATAAGTGTTACTCACTACCCATACTACAGATGTTTGAAGGCTTTATAAACAGTCCTTTGATCATATCTTATTGTGTGTGCAGAAATGCAGAGGAAATTTCTATAAGGCTGTTGAGAATATTGAGCTGGTACAATTTAAATGACTTCAACTGGTTTCTATTGCTGAGACTTAGTACTTTCTGCCCCTAACCTGACTCTCTCCAGCTCAAAAAGGTACTAAACTGCAGTCATGAATGACTGTGGTAATGTGAATAGTGGCTAGAAGTTGCAAAATTTCTAAACATTTAGTGTTAAATGAATAGATGAACAGCATAAAAGAGAACCTTAAATAGCTCTTCAATGTTTATATCTCTGGACAAATGTTTTTCAAGAGCACTCCTTTTGCTGTAATTTTACACAGTCAAATAAAAGGAAAATTATTCTACTTTGCAAAACTTAGAGACTAACAGATAGATTAAGGAACTTATTTAATGCAATCTTCTCCAAGGGTTAGTTTTCTAATTATGACAAGAAAAAGTGACCTATATAAAAGGCAAACAGTTTTGAATATTTAAGAAAAGAACTTGGGAAAAAAGTTATCTTTCATCCAACATTAAGATTACAATAGTCACTTCCTTGTTAGTTGTGTTTCCAAGCTCTTTAACCCTTATATAATGCTGTGTTTCAGTGTAAACATTGAACTGGATAATTCATTTAAAACAGAAGATAACTAAGTAGATTTCACTGTTAGACTTAAAAATTGTTTTTTTTGTTCATATATAAAGGATGTAGATATCACTCCTTAAAAGAGTTGGAGTGACATCTGGATCAACATTTAAAAGGCTGTGAACAACCGTATGTAATTTAACCAATACTCATTAGTGGACAACTGCAATAAAGCAGAAGAAAATTTCTCTGCCCTGACTAGAGATGTGGAAACAACAACTGGCACCAGTATATGATTCATCTGGGAGGAGAGCTTCCATCTGAGAGCCTTAACATCACTTTCCAAGGAGTAACATTCTTTTTACAGAGGCTTAGCCTCATAGTTTGCAAATTGCCTCTGAGGTCTTATTAAAATGAATGTTTTTTTCCTTCTCCAAACCTTAACTGCAGATTTCACATTATCTGACAATATCCATGACTCAGTATTATAAATTGTACATTTCTAACATTAGTGAATAAAATAAAAGAACAACATACCTTGCCTGAGTGATTTTTCATTGCCATCAGATACCAAACGGCCTTAGTACTGCCAACTTGATCAGCATAGATTATTAATTATGATACTGCTAGTACGGTTCAATTTAATCAGAAAAGAACATCAAGGAGTCCAAGAAGTAGAGTATATAATGCAATTTATCTTTGCCTTGTACTGATAGGGATAACAATGATTTGCAAATTGCTTCAGCCACAAATACACAATTAAAAAAAGATAAATATCAAAAGATATGCCACATTTTCAACTCAAAGCCAAAAGTGCAGGTCTTAATCTTAGTAGTCAGTTTTAAAATCATGAGTTAATTCTTCCCTTGATGTGCATGCTTAACTCCCATTAAAATTAATGGGGGTTACACATGCTCATTGAGGAAGAAATAGACCCCATAGTGTGTATATTCTTCAAATAATAAGGATTTGGTAATTACTATATTATTTGTTCATTAATTTTCAATTTATCTTGTAAATGTTCACTCTTTGTGATCTTAGGTCCAATTATACAGAGTAATTTGTGGCAAAAGGTCTAGTGGAGCATTATCCTCTTAAAGGACATGTGGTTTTATAGCACATATTGACAGTGCACTAATTCTTAAACTTTATCATTTGCAGAATACACCAAAACAAGGGAATTTGACTCATGGAAGCTGAATTCTAGTCCTTCATGCAGTCCAAGGTCCATTTAAATCACTGTCTACAGTCCATTGACTTTAACCACTTCTTGAGAGGCCAATTTCCTTTAATTAGTCAGCACACAAAAGTAGAATTTTTGTAATGCCTCACAATATTCAGGTACCCTCATTTCTGGGTACCTAAACTGTAGATTGCTTTTGATGAATATTTTTCAAACAGTAAGTATTTAACAGTTTCCAGAGAATACATTTCTCTTTTTCAGAACATTTGAGTGGTTTGGTATTAATTGATAATTTTAAAAGAAATCAAAATACTTCTCTCCAAATGGCTGTTATAAGTTAATTTACATTGCTTCTAGATGTTGGACATTCAGTCATTTTCTGAATAATAAAATGCACATTGTTCTGGGACTGAGACACATGCAGCTGTTCTCTCATGCTATCCACGGGAATTTAGAATTTTTAAAATATAATAAGTATATATTTTGAGCCTAGGTAAAAATTTTAATTACAAGTAATGTAATTTGTAGTTTAAATGCTTTTAATAGTTTATCTCAAAGTACCATCTGATTAGGTTGGAATGTTCCTACCTTTAGTGGCAGTCAGTTGTACATTGCTGACAAGAGCATTACCTATGACAGTTTTAATTCCCAGCAGATTTTGGCCCAAAACCACAATGGACTTTTGATTCATAAGCAAGAGAAGAAGTAATACTTGCAAAGAGACAGACACTGGCCCGTTCCTATCAGACTTCCCTATTCCCTTAAAAGTTAGAAGCTACTGCAGTACAGCAGGCAACAGACATTAATCGAATAAAAACAGAAGGAAGGACTGAACCTAACAGCCAGCTTCTCTTTCTTTTCAAGAGAGAAGACTGCTTACAACAGTCTACATGATAGTAAACTTCTACACCCTGATTTCCCATTACTATATATTTGAGAGCTAAAGGATGTTCACACAACTTCATGAGTGCATACCTTCTAGGACACTCCAGACATTTTTTAAGATGTTAAGTTCCTCCCTTAACTAAGTAACCCTTCCCCCTTCCATTTTAGTTACTTATATTTGCTACATTTCTGTTTCCATCCCCTATTTGCTACAGCTGTGTCCTTCCTGCTCCCTTTGGAGCCAATTCTTCATTGGCTGACTTTAAGGTTAATTCAGCACAGGTGGAGCAGATGTATTTATTTGTTGGTAGATCATTTCCTTTATACATATTTATGGGGAAAAAAAAATGTAGCATTTGGGTTACCTGGTAGTGTTTGTGATATTCTGACAAGTTGCATTATCAGTGTGGATGACTGAATCGTGAAGGAGTTTATCTTGAGTTGAGGTAGCAGAGATTCTTGCTAAGCTTCGTACTGTGTATCTGGTAGTAACAAATGATGGTGTAAAAGTCATAGAAGCATAAGTCATTGGTAAACCACATGATCCAAGGAAAATTGCGTAAAATGTATCATGTACTCTGGAAGAAACTTCCAATGTGTCAAAGAAGCTTTCTGAATGAAGCTGATGGCAAGGTTCAATGGAAGCTGTGTTCGTAAGGTTAAAAATTGTCTTAAGACTAGCCATCAGAATTTAACAGAAATTTGAGATGTCTAGAAAAGAGAAGAAGGAGGAATCTGTAGTACTAGGTTTAGAAAGAGAGCTTCAAATTGAATTGATTTTACTTAACGTTTATGCACTAGCAGCAAAGAATAATTTCTGTTCCTTAAGAAATATAAAAAGATCATGATTTTGTAGAAGTGATGATGAGAGATTTTAGAGAATAAGTCCACTTCTGAGCATGCAGGACACTAAAGCAATAAAATATTTCCTAAAAGAATATTCCAGGCTGCCTTCAAATCAGTTCAGATTTGCATCCTGGTGTCTTACAGGCTTGAACACTTCTTAATAATTGCAGCTAATTTAAAATTGTTATGGTTTTTGATATGAAGTCGTCTCTTAATTGTACTTTTCTAACACATACTTCTAAAATTTCACATTTAAAATTATTTTCTATAAAGCTTGAAGTAGTTATTTTTGCAAGGGAAGGCAGTGTTTTCTCTTTCCCTCTTCTATGCTATGGGGTTTTTGTTTGTTTGTTTGTTTTTAATTGGAAAAAAAAATCCTTGAAAATAGTGAGAATACATTCCATCTCAGAAAAAAAAGATATTTTTTTCAATAGGAATGTTTTGTAAATGTCTTGGATTTTAACATTTTTAGGATGTCAGAATTGGGGAAATAAAATAAGTAAATAAATGAAAAACAAAAATCAAAGTTAACGAAGTTATCTAACAGGAAAAGGCAATCTTACAGAGATCATCTGTTTACAAAGCATACAGGCTTGACAAGGCTACAGTTTACAACTATATAGTAGTGTAACAAGGATATAGACACCACATCGGTGTGTAGCAACCTTCTAATTTAGATGCTTCATATTTTATGAGAGGTTTTATATGCTCTTCACTTCTTTCTATGCTTCTTTATTGTCAGATTTGTTTCTTTCATACCCAATTAGATGCTATGTGAGATGTCTGGAGGATGACACTGTTGGCTTTCACCAACCATTGTGGTGCCTAAAAGCTCAGAGCTACAGCAGTCAGTATTTCACTGCACAGTCCCCTTCTTTCCCAGTACTGCTTTTCATACACCCATGCCCATCTATGAATCCAGGCTCATTATGGTGTGATTTTTCAGGAAATGAGTTGACAGATCTCGGTCTAAGTAAATCACAGCAGGCAGATGTGCATACAATAAAATCCAGCACCTTCAGCTTGTGATGCTTAACTCTTCTACGGCCTTTTTTAAAGAGAAGACCAAATGCTCAGTAAAACAATTAGTGTTCACATTGAACAGGACAAATCTAACTGGTAGCAAATTATAGTTAACACAGATGCTAAATTTACTTTGCTACCATTACATACTGCTAACTATTTTAGATAGTCCTTTAAAAATGTGTGTATTTTTGTTTTGGGATGCAGAGAGCTTTGTTTGTCTGTTGTACAGGTATTCGTTATCCCCACGTACAGATTATCTGGCTTTTTAAGACAGCAGTCCAAGGAATGGTTTACAGAATGATTAAAATTACAAAGTCACTGCAAATGTATGGCAGTGATATAGGTTTTCAGCCCCAAAAAGGGACATTTAGACAATTCTGACACCAGCGTTTCCCTTTGATCTGTATCTACAATGTATCTCTGCAGAAAAGTTCTGCAGGTACAGTGTATGCTGGGGAAGCTGAATGTAGGTCAATGAGATGCACTCCGTTTTTTTAAATAAAATCTTTCTGCAGAAATTGCATGATTTCCTGTTATGACTGTAAACTTCACACAGAGTATCATACATTCATTTAAAAAAAAATGCTTTTCTACTTGTGCAAAGAACTTTCCTTTTGCTTAACGTGCACAAACACACATATACACACGCTTCCATATATATAATACACCTATTTATGAATAATTTCTTTTCATGTATTTTTCACTTCTAATTTGTGGCAGACACAGCAGACTACAGAATACCAAGATGCCTGTTCTTTAACAGAAAATGATGTTAGCCAAAAAGGTTAGACAGAGAGTTCAATCCAGAGAAGACTTGAATACCTAAATCCTGTCTAACACTTTTTGATCTTCAAATCCCTAGCTCACTTCCACCTAAGCTTAGCAAGACGAAAACACTTCAGTGCCTAGTTAAAGCCACCAGTGATACCTGGATCTACAATTTCACTTAGCTGAGAGGCTTGATGGAAGAGCCTAATGGACGACTATGGTCAATGGAGCTTCTTGAGAGCTAGGCTGGCACTGGTGGGGGGCATGTCAGGACTCCAATGTGCTGACCCAGCTCTGGAGATGCCTGTCCTTCCCACAGTGTAAGCAGAAAGTCCAGAAGGCCATATGGAGGAGCTGTCCACCTAGTTCTGTCAAGATTGTGTTCCTCAGAATAGTTTTCCTCTGCGGCCCTTTGGATTTCTGTAAATGCACTTACTGCATCAAGCCAAAACCAGAAAACTGATGAAAGAAAGGGAGCCAGGAAAAGGCAGTGTCCTTGCAGCTTTCACAACTGACTGAGTCTTTAAGCTTTTACCTGATTCAGAATCCAAAGGAATGTAAGACATATGGGAGAGTAGTGATAACCAAGGGTTTTCTGTCTCAGATCTCATGTTACTAGCTGCAATTGGACTAAGTGTTTGGGATTTTAGATGAAGAGGAGTTTTGGAATTAAAATGGGCCACAGGAAAATACATGTAGGGGAGTATAATCTCAGTGTCAGATCTTCTCCCAGATTTTACAATGTGAGAAATACAGTAAGTTTGGAACAGATTAAAAGCAAAATAAAGATCAAATACATCAGTGAAATTAGTGCATAACGCTATGCTATCAACATCCTGATTTGTATTTCACCTACAGAGGGAGAGGGAGGTGTCCTCATGATGCAGGAGATGTTCCTTGGCTGAACTGGAAAAAGAAGGTGTTGAGTAAGGGTTCTCAGCTGGAGTGATTTCTGTTCTTCTTCTGTGCACACTGAAGAAATATGTTTCAAAGTTTGTGAGCTGGGTTCATGTTGGTGCTCTCTTAAGCTGCAGTTCTGTGAGGAAAGTACCTGGCAAGCACAGGTTCAAACCAAAGTAAATGGAATTTTGCCAATTCTCAAGCTGAAGCCAGATGCCCATCTCAAGCATCAAGTTTTTCACTACCCCTCCAGTTAGGCTACATGCAACAGCTGCATGCTTCGACTATCCCATGCTTATCACAAATATAGAAAGGCAGACCTCTTTACCAGGAAGCTCAGCTATTGTAACACTCTCTTAGTGGAGCTTAGAGCCAGGCTCCTCAGTGTTGCTCACCACTGACTCCAAGCACAGCAGCATGTGTGCTCAGCCCTGTGAGCCAGCAGGAGCACATTACACTTTACACTGCCTGTGCCCAAAATGGCAGATTGATTTTAAGTTGGCTCTTACAGATCTTAAAGCTTTAAACAATACAGGCCCTGGATATGGATGATCCCCTTCTCTCTGAGCCCTGTCAATTGGGAGCTGTGTTCTGACACCACCTGTTTTTGCTGGAACCCTACTGAACCAGATTTTTACTTTTCTGTGCTGGATGGCCTGACACATCTCACCCCCTCTATCATTGCTTCCCCAGTAACCTTTTCCATTTATATTCCACACTCATCCCAATGCTAGCAGAGTCTCATTAAGTGACCACTTCCATTCAACAAACACAAGTTAGACAGATCTTTAATGGAGATGCCATTACAGCAAGCTAACCAGCATGGCTTCAGAGTACAGGGTCCCCGCTTTAGCCTCCTGCAGAAAGAGATTAGGCATAGCCTCTCAATAGACCCAAGCTAGGCTAGATTTTGTTTACCACAGGTTAAAAGCAGGCAAACAAAAGTTAGAGCACAGTAGCCGACTCTGTTAATCTATACCCTAATTTAAATTGTGGTAATTTGTTTGTTTAACCATACCCTTGGGTAACTCTGTCCGTTGTACTCTATGTCTCTCCCTCCCCCATCTGTGAAATGGGGCAAATGATTCTTTCATTGTAAAATACTTGCAGATCTAGAGATAAGAAAATGATGTTTCAGACAAGGTATTATTAATTAGCACTTATTAGCCCATCAGTGTTCTAATTGCTACACCCATCTTTCAACAATGTGCCTTCCTTGAGATTTTATTGCAGCTTTTTCCTCTTCTAAAAGATGGTACAGTTATGGGTCCCACTTTAATTAATTTGTCTAACTCATCATTTTTTTCATTTAAAAAACATGTATCCGTTTGCTTTGAATCCTAACATGGTATGTGTTTTTTCATTTTGTTTTGGTTTTAGTATATTTAATTTACTTTAATTACAGTTTACATTGGCATATATATATATAGGACTTTAATTAATAGTACTCTTAATAATAATCCTAAACATAATAGTACATGGCTTTTCTCTTAATACTAAAGCATGACCCAAGTGTTACAAAGCATGGATGCCTAAGATTAGATAATTCCAAGGTGATATTTAAGAAGCCAACCTAAGGTTTTGAGTTTAAGACTCCAGGAAAATGTATGAACATCTTGATTTCTCTTTCTTCATCTTTCCTCTCACCTTTAGCATTAAGGGCAAACAAAGCCCTCAGCAGCCTATTCCCTAAGAATTACAGTGTTAACTAGATCCACTGTATCACTCCTAGCACAGGACAAGGAAGGGAGTTACTACTATATGACCTGATGAAACGTATCAGTCTTCAGGTACTTAAATTAACCAGTCTTACACCCTTGGTTGACAGTCAGAAACAATGATTCAGCCCACACAAAATCTGAGTCATGCTCTGGATGCTCCCCCACCAATTAGAGTAGGTGCTGCCATGCTGCACGTGTGTCCCCATTAAACACCTCAGCTCAAGTGCACTCAGGTTCCTTTAGTTTCCTATGTCACATTCTTAGTTCTTAGAAAGACGAGACCAAGGTTTACACAAAGAAGAAAAAACAGCAATGCTAGGGGTGGTTAATATGTGTGATGTTTATACAGGTACCTATGTGTTTGCAGTGCTTATGGGTACTGTCTTGCTTTGATGTACAGGGATTTGCAGATGCAGTTCCATTAACATTAGTGGGAATTGTGTGCATAGATCCAGTACATCAAGATGAGAATATTTGGTAATAAATCTTTTAATATGCATGTAGCATTGACTGGATAATTTGAAACATTTTTAAAATCCAAATAAAAATTGAGTTTTCTACTAAGAGAGTAGTTACCCCTAGAGACAGATAAGTGGAATCTATCTCCACATAGTCAGACTCCATGAGATTTCATATTGTACGTAGAATGATCCTTTTTTATCTTTATTGATTACTAGAAGAGTAATACAATTAAAGGTAGCAAAATGCTTTAAGGTTTTTGTTCTCTGTCAAAGAATCAAGAGTTCAAAGTGGGGCTCCTTTCTCATTATTAGAGAACACCCTAAGAGACAATCGTTTCCAGCAATTTTTTTCTCCCCCTCCTCTTTTCATTTCCCACTTTGTAATTTTGGTAATACAGAAAAAATCTCTGTGTGTTAGCACTAGTTAGTGATGTGCAGATTCAAGAATAAAACTATCCTTTCTTTTTTTAGCCACAGGTATAAAAGAAATTACTATCATTATTTCATTAATGATCTTTGGTACTATCTTACCTCCTTGGTCATGTGTATTCATGCATGCATGGGTATGCACGAACACACACACACGTAGACAGTCTTTACACTTGTATGTTCAGATATAGAATACCCTTTGATAAGTACCGCTCATGCTAGGATTATAAATACAAGGAAATAGAAATGACATTTAGAAGCCATAGGAAAACCATTCCTTTAGTGTTTGAACTGCAATGTTATTCAGATGTATGTAACTACTGCTGGCTGGGAGAACTGTAGGAAGTATGCCAAGGAAGAGAGACAAGGGGAGGCCATGAACAAAACAGAGAGAAAATGCTTCTGTATGCAAATTTGGATGGTTGACTTGACTTGAAAATAATAAGTCCCCTTTCTCTCTCACCAGCCCCTCCACTAAATTCACTCTATGTAACATAATTGATTCTCACTGGAGTTGGATTTGGAATGTCTCGGTTGCCCTTTTTTATGTTTACAGAGCAGGTTTACTTATGGAGGAGTTTTCTATCTCTTGTACTCACTGTCCTGTTGCAAACCTCTGTTGCTTTTTCATCCACCATCAGTTCTTTCTCTTTAACCTTATTCTGCATACAGAGAGGTGAAGAAGACAACATTAGCATTGGGGCTATGGTAGCCTGGGGGGATCTTACAGGTTATGACATTTTCTTTGATGTGGTGAGATATCTAGTTTGAGTGTGGGGCTTCCTGTTGATGTTCTGCCACAACACTAAATTAAAATTTGCGAGTAATAACAGGAGAGTCACAATAAAGCACCATTAAACTTTGCTAACTATTTAAATGATTCCATGCTTGGACAGTGGGATGATAACCAACCTGTGCAACATATTTTTTTCACTCTGGGGAGGGCAGTGCAATGCAGACCAGCAGGTGAAGCACACATATCACCTGGCAGGGCTGATCAGGAGTTACAAGATACTGGGGTATATAAAAAGGACTCATGAATGGACATTTGACAGGCATGACAAAACTTATAGTTTTGTAACAGCTTTGATAAGAGCAACAGCATAGCTAGTTCACATGCAATCATAAAGCTAGGAAGAGGAAAAAGAAAAATGGGAAAGACAGTAGAAAAGTGTATTGAAAGGATAGGGAGCTGAGAAGTCCATTTGGGGGCTAGAGAAGAAAGAGCAACAAAGCCTAATGGCAAGAGGGTGGCTAAAATGATACGTTTTGTCAGAGGAGATATTATGTTAAAGTATTCCTGAAGTTTTTATGGCTCCAGGCCCCTATTTCATCTTAATTCATCCCTGGGGATAAAGACTCAGCTGGATGGATCTCAATCACTCCCTTCCCTTTCTCACCCCTTGTCATCATGTTCTCTTCCTTCAGTACATTTTCACCATGGTTAGAAATTCCGACTCTCACTCCCTTTCCCAAGCGACTACCATGGTGCCCTTTGGAAGGTGCGCAGTGCCCCGACTCCCACGGAGTCGAGTTCCATTGGAACTGCTGGTAGTGCATTCATCAGCCATCTGTCATTGCAGCTGCTTGTTGAAGAAATCAACTTTTTTTTTTTTTTTTTAATACTTTGGCTAGGAGAAAAAAAAAAAAAAAGCTCCAAAAACTAAACAACAACAATAATGGCCTGACTGTTTCCCTGACAATCCAAACACAATCTGCTGCCCACAGTTGCAGTACAGTGTCATTGAGTGGAAGTGAAATTCTCATGGCCTAGTGGATTTGACTGTCTATAGGCTTTGTTTTTTCTCCTTTTCTGTAATGTGTATAAAACACTTTTCTGATAACTCCTGTGGAGATTCTGTGACTCAAGAAGACTGATCTATATGGCACATCAAAATTTATCCGCCAGTTGTCAATGTAAACCTTAGCTGAGAATCTTGAAAAAATACAGGAATGCTTTTAAAATCCTACCATGTGTTTTTTATTTCATTGTATAATCTGGGACTGAACTGAAGCATTGGGGGGAGATGATAAAAATTGTGCAAGCATAGGGTAATATTTAATGGTATCAGTAATCTAGGCTACAGGCCTTACATCTTTCTAGCCTACTTGCAAACATATTTGATCTCCAGGTTGGAACTGTCTTTAGAAAGAAAGTGATGATGGCTTTATTTTATTTCCATCCTGAAATCTTTATATATGTTTTACATTCAGCCACCTTTCTGGATCTCATGTTATCAGCCTTATTCATGGCCACTTGAACCACGTTCGCAGTTTTACACCCAAAGAACCAGAGCCCACTCCTCTTCCCTAAAAAGGATAAAGGCAACCTAAGTACAACCTCCTTGTCCAATATTTGCAACAGAGCAAACAAGTCCTGGTAAAGCAGAGCAAGCTATTTTGCCTATAGGCACACCATGGCTACTAAATGTTTCCGTGTTTTTCATTTAGTTTGAGTATGGAAAGAGAGAAAGGGAAAAGTTACCTCTCCATGCATCCCCTGTAGACAACTGGGAGAGAAACAGCATGGAGTGAGGAGGCTAAGCAACCAGTAAAATAAAACTATACAAACCATTATACTATTCAAAGCATAGAAAAAAAAAGAGCATTCGTGGCATCTGTTTTAGGTCACCACCTAAGGAGTTCCTTACAGCTGATATGGAAACTCTTGCGAAATACAATAGCATCTTTATCAAAGGCAACAAAATTCCACAAAGGGAGGCCATGGCATTTACAGTGAGGAAACATGAGTCTGTCAAGTGCAGAAACTGAAAACTGCAAAGGAATGAACTGGCCACTTGTGCTAGTGGCATAGGCTGTGTGAGCTCCTGGACAATGCATCTGGCACTCCAAGATATAAAACTTGAATTGACAGGTTTATGTTTCCATCTTTGCAATTGTATAGCAACTCCGACATCATACGATTTCTGTGTTTCTGTGTATACATGTACATAGGTTACTCAAAAAGTAATGCTTCCTATGAATTTCCATGGTAAATGCAACAGATGAAAAGAGCTCAAAACCAGCATTTGATAGAGCAAATTCTGAACTATAAAATACTAATTTTCAGTATAACCACCACCCTTAGTTATGCATTTTCACCAGCAATGAATAAGAGCCTGCATGCTGTGTTCATAAGTCTGCATGGGCATCCAGAACATGGCTTGTCTCTCAAGTCAATGTTGCCTCTGCTGAAATGCATGATCCACTGCCTCACTGTGACAGCCACTG
This sequence comes from Callipepla californica brunnescens, assembly GCA_023055505.1. Taxonomy (NCBI): domain Eukaryota; kingdom Metazoa; phylum Chordata; class Aves; order Galliformes; family Odontophoridae; genus Callipepla; species Callipepla californica. The sequence continues at coordinate 40,504,086 of JALIRH010000004.1, read as the reverse complement.
TTTGCTCTCTACAAACATTCAGTGAGTGATGATGAATGTGAATGCGTGCAATTTTTTCCACAAGAAAGAATTCAGCAACACACTTCCACTTTATCTGTAATTCTATATCAGACGCCATTTTGTCAGATTGCCCCTCTGCTGCCATCTCTTGCAAAGAAACAAAATTTAATTGAATATTGGTGGAATATTCAATCACTACTGCCAAAGCACCAGCATCCACCTCTGATGTTGTGAACCAATGTGATAAGATACGAGGTATTACTTTTGAAGCAGCCCTTGTATCTAGTTGTCCATGGACCCACAGAGGTATAGGGAGCTGTCCTCCAATTATTTTTTAAATGAGAAAGAACAGTTATCTTCCAGTTCCTCTCATCAACCTTTGGAAAAGACAAGAAGATTCTCATTCTAGACAGGCCAAAATTCTAATAAAATTCAGTAATAGATTCTTACTTTTTTTAACAATTTCTTTTTCAGTTTCTCATGTTGAAGTTTACATTTGACTTGTGATGGAAAAGGCTTAAAATGGAATGAAAACTAAATGGGTCACTTTACTCTCAAAAGGCTTCAGATTTTCATGAAAAATCTTATTAAAATAGGTATTTATGATCAGGTTATTTTAAATGTTTTCTTTCTTCATTATTATAACTATACTGCTCCTTAACATCATCTACTGGTAAACTAGAGACAAGCTTAAATACCTGTTTGACCCTCATGTGTAAAAAAGGCTACACCGCTTTGTCTGAAAGGGAAACTGGGCTTAAAATAAGAAGAAATATCTCACCTAGCAACTTTTCCAAATGTTTTTATCTAAAACTCTTTAAAAATTTGTATAATTTAGAGGCCTCTGTCCTGAAACCGACCAAAGAACAAGTCTACTAATTGCCATTTTTCCTAGATGTGAAAGAGATTTATATACAAAATAAAACCAGTCTCTCTAATGAACACTTGTGGACCTTCTGAGAAACAAAAGGAATACATTTCCTAATGCACACAAAGTACTTACGCAAAAGTTTTATCTGTTACAATGGTAATATTTTTATGTAAAACCATTGCTGTTTTCCTTATTCTCTTATATCATTTCTTATTGCCTACAAAAGTCGAACTCTGTTTGCTGAACTTGAATTGGTAAATTTTTACTTGAAATTATTTTAGAATTTTATATTTCATTTTCACTTTCGTTGAATTTTATTTTAGATATTGTCTCAATCTGTATCAAATCTTCCCCCTTAACCTCCATCCATTTTACTCAAGAACGGTTCACCTGCTAGACCTAATTTCATCCAGTGTTTGTCATTTTGAATTTTTGTGTAGGTGTATCCTAGATCAGTGCTAATGCTATCCTCTTCTTTCACATATGTTATCACAGCCCATAAATTTCTATAACAAGATTAACAATTTCTTCACTACAGAGTTTGTCTCCATTTTAATCTTAATGTCATCATTTTAATCTTTATGTCTCAGGTTATGCATTCTCATAACCATACACACCATATAAAGCAGTGGTGTACCTTTCTCATGCAGTTTTGCTGTTGTCAGAAATGGCAGTTTTGCACAAGACTCAATGTCTACAAGTGATGCTGGAGTGGATGTCATAATTTGTCTGTATGAGTATGTGTTTACCTGGAGAAACTCAGAAGAAAACTATCCCAAATTAAGACAATTGAAGAGAACAGTCCAAGGGTTCTCGTCTTCCACTTTTTGACTAGACAAGTGGCTGAAAATGCAGGCTCTGGATGTAAATGCTTCATGAAGGAAAACAGATTTTTCTTTTCATACCTTCCTCTTCAAAGGTCTTCATACTCAAGAATAACTTTAACTGTGAGAAAATGTAATCCAGAGAGTTACCTCTCTAGAGAGGATCTTCTAAGTCCAAGCATCACAGCCCCAGGACCTGAAACTTTATGTTAGCAGAGTGGGAGTCCAATATGAGAGGAGTCCAATCTCAGAGTTGAACTCTTAAGGAAGTAAAGAAACATAAGATCTGGCCTGTGTCCTTGTCCCTCTCCTTCCATGGTCAAATTTTGTTTTCATATTACTAATATTCCTCATTGTATCAAAGTTATTTTGGAAGTAAAGATTTGAGCCATGCAAAGCCTTTAGTGGAAATTATCAGCCTTTCATCCAAGAAATGAGCAAAATCACTACATGCTGATGAAGATCTTTAGAATTGCAGCCTAGAAGCCACACTGAAGAAAAGGTGTTTAATTCCTGAAATGGATCCAGCTTTCAGGGGATTAAAGTAGAAAAGAATCTCAGCCCAAGCTGTGAATTATATCCACATTATTATTTCAATAATCTAAACAAATAAGAGCAATGATTCTGTGTCTGCAGCTTTCCAGGTGCACTGATATTAAATTAAAGGACCAACACAGCAATAATCTGTTCTAGTACTTACACCATAATTCTTTGTCTTGAAATATGAAGAATCTGAGTCTGCACTTACTGTGCAGGTATAACATCAATGAATGCCAGGGTAGCAAAGTCTGTGGTTTTTTATTTTTACATTAAAGAATCATACGCAAAAGTAATGACTTGGCCTTTTGGTCTCCCATAGTATTTTAAACAAGTCTGTACTGTTGATTTAACATAGTTCCAGTTTCTACAACATCACTGATCATGTATATAAGACCAGAAATGTCTTAAAAAGGTAATGCTTAATGTTAAACACAGCGTGCACAGCAGCCTTAAAGCCACTTTGCTGCTAGAGAGTAGAAACTGTGCTACATAAAGACTTCTCATCAAGTCAATCCACTCAGTAGAGAAGATCAAGACAGACAGATGCTATGAGGAATCTAGTTAAATACACAGAACAATGGCACTGGTGTTACCCCCATGTCTGGGATCAGCTCTTCGTGAAATCCTCCTGTAGTATAAACTTGGTACTGATCTTAATGCACCTAAATTTTGATGTTTTGATTGATTTAACATGAATGAACTATATTGTTTTGGCCTGAGAGAATGTTGTACAATTTATCGACATTAGGGTTTCATGCCTTCATAAAATTCCACTCAGAGTGCACTCAAAATGCAAATTTTCAATTAAATTTCTTACATTCATGCCAATATAAGCAGGTAAAATTTTCAATTTTTTTTCTACTGCACCAATATAAAAACTTTATAGCACTGAAATTAGGAGCTAAAGACCTTTTCCAAAAGTGTTCACAATTATTTTATCCATATTTTTAATATTCATAAAAGTGGCAAGAACAAAGTAAGGCAAATTTGCATTTCATATCTCACTAAAGCTACTCCACATATACAAGATAACACATCCTGAGAACAATGAGATATCCTGTCATATGTGTGCATTTTCTAAAACTGCACAAAAGGAGGTTTTCAGGGATGCATAAATTAACTTCCTACCTTTAAATTATTAACCCAGGCTGTTCCCTGAATATGAACAAATATCAAAGGACAACTCTCCCCCACTCCTTTGCTCCCCCAAAAAGAGCACTCTATTGTCAATCTTTTCTTACTTAAAGTTGATGACTTAAGAAGAGGAGTTACTTGGATACAGAAAAGTAGTTTTAAAAGAGTTGTTTTGGTTTTTTTTTTTTTACAGTCCTTCTATTTATATAACTCTTGGAGTAGGAGATTGTATATTGTAGGAATCATTAAAAAGTTTCTTAAGATTTCCTAATATACTTATTTTTTTAAACAAATGAATGAGCTCTCCATGTTTTGCTAAGTAGAGAGAAACATAGTTTAAATCAAGTTTCAATGAGTTCTTGAACACGAAGAGATGAATGAAGTCTTTATCAAGGGTCTGGTGGATAATCAAACTACCAATGGAGCTCTTTCGTGTAGGCTGTGCAGATATAGATGTACCTGTGTACATATTTACCTGAAGCGGTATTGTTAAAACCAATCCTCACCAGAGCTAAAACCATGTGACACCCAATTATGATGACAGTTACATTTGTTACATTTATTGAAATCTTCTTTCCAAATACCAGAAATAGGGAGCATAATCTACAAAAGCATTTTCTGCTTGCACCAATTTTTGTAAAAACCTTCAATCTAATTGAAGACCTTTCCAGAAAGAGACAAAAAGGTCAAATCTGTAGACAAATCAGAATCACAGAATTAAAGGGGTTGGAAGGGACCTCTAGAGATCATCTAGTACAACCCCCTCCCAAAGAAGCTCCCTAGATCAGGTTGCACAGGAAGGCATCCAGGAGAGTCTTGAATATCTCCAGAGAAGGAGACTCTACAACCTCTCCAGGTAGCCTGTGCCAGTGCTCCATCATCCTCACTGTGAAGAAGTACCCACACGCATTTGTGTGGAACTTCTATACTTCAGTTCGTGACCGTTACCCTTGTCATGGTTTTGTGATTTATGGTATTCGTATTCCACATCATAACATCATGTAGTGCATTGAGATTTAAAGAGTTAATGCTCCAGCTCCGTGGATCATCCATAGTTATGGGCATACCTGTCTCAGAAAAGAAGAACTACATTTCCCAGAGGACTTCGTGTTGCTTTGTGTTTTTACATTTTTCCACTCAGAGGGAAAGATAAAAACTGTTTGTGTGTCATGAGACACTGCTCTTTTCTTTCAGATCTACCTAGCAGTGGGTGCTCACTGCCATCTTGCCTTCAGCATTTAGCTTAAGGCCTTCTGTTTACTTGCTCATTTTATTTGTTTTCTTAGCTTTAATTCTAATTATATTGTTTTATATTGCGTTATTTTGTTTTCCAATATCTTATTTAGTAAATTAGCTTTCCTCCTCAGATAGTTGCTGCTGTTTTGTTTTAGGCCATCTCCCTTTGCCCTTTTCCCTTTCTCCCTTCCCCTATCCTGGGGCATGTGTCCATGGGTCCCCCACACCAATTGTCATGGAACTGGGCTGAACCAGCCTGTAAGCCATTGGTAACCCCTCATACTATTACTGCTCAGTGCTGAGAAGAGTCTGGCCTCATCCCTTTGCCTCCCACACCTTACATATTAGAACTTACAACTTACTTAGAACTACAGACCTGTTAGCCTGACCTCGGGGCCATGGAAGGCTATGGAGCAGATTGTCTTGAGGGAGATCACGTGGCATGTGCAAGATGATTGGGGATCAGGCTGAGCCAGCACTGGTACACGAAGGGCAGGTCCTGCTTGACCAACCTGATCTCCTTCTATGATCTAGTGACCCATCTGGTGGATGAGGGAAAGGCTGTTCATGTAGTCTACCTAGACTTCAGTGAAGCCTTTGACACCGTCTACCACAGTATTCTCCTGCAGAAGCTGGCAGCCTGTGGCTTGAATAGGTACACTCTTGGCTGGATAAGGAGCTGGATGGAGGGCCGGGCCCAGAGAGTGACGGTGAATGGAATTAAATCCAGCTGGTGACCATGCTCTTTTTAAATAGTTATTATTAACTCCCTTCTGGTGACAGATGATATTAAAAATATAATCTTAATGTATTTCAACAATTTAACATTCCCAGATTAGTACACATATGCAAAACTTCCTATGAGAAAACAAATCAGATTGATGAAAGTAGGAACTAAGGAGGGAATGCTCACAATGGCAGACAACTGGACAGTCATTATCAACGAAGGTAGTTTACACACCCTGCAAGTAACTACAGTAAATTTTTAAATCTTGTGTGGAGATTGGCATGAATCAATCTACAATTACTTTTTCAATTGAAAATGTAGCACTATTAACATATAAGTAGCATTTCTACACAGTATTGTAAAAAACCTAGCAAACCACTACCTACCCTATGGTACAAATGTGTTTTAATTAAATACCTAGAAATCATGATTTAATAGATCTGCAACTTGAGAACAACACACTAAAGTTTACTTAATAAGAGATTGTATAATGCGAAAGTTACTATTTTCCCCACATAATTCAGAAAAATCAGCAATGAGCACATTCCAGACATTACTCAGGATTTTGTACTTATCACCGTATGAAAAAATTGGCTTTTATTGACCTGAACTGATGTGCATTTAAATCAAGGTAATTTCACCAGTGATATGGTATCAGGTCTTAAATTCTTTCTGTTAAATTTGCACTCCACTTACAAGCTCTTTAGTCTAAATTTGAACTGATTTCTAAGCAAGTATTTTTTCTTCTGTTTAATGTCGCTTAACTAACTCACTGTTCCATTAGTTTTTGCACATAGTATAAAATGTGCTCCCACTCAGCATTAGAAGTGATGAAATACCAGAAGAAAAGACATTTCTTTGGGGTTTTTCAGTCTGATCGTATGGAGTTGTTATCAAAAAAATATTATGATATCACTCTCTCTCATTCCTACTTTTTAGATCCAAGGATCTGGGTAGTGCATATAAGGACCCAAACATCTGGATGACTGCCTGACTTGAAATGAAGCCCAATAAATTAAGTTTCAATAATATACAAGTCAGAGTTAAAATGGAACAGGAAAACTAAATGTTAAAAACAAAAACAACAGCAAAAACAAAAAGCAACCCAAATATTCAGCACAAGATTTAGTAAAATATTTATTTATGTAGAACAAATGTAAACACAGTGCAGTTTGGGTGTGCTGACTACCCAAAGATATTTGCATGGTAGAAATTCCACACGTATCAAAACACAAATCCACATCTGTTTTCCCAGTTTAAATTGCTACATGATGCTCATTCAGCCTCTGTAGTTTGGCATGTGCCAAAACCTTGGCTGAATAAAGAGAACGCCTGCCAAATATATCCACTTTCTAAAGCTATGCAAATAGAGGACTATGGGGATGCATAACTCGGCCTCCTTTCTCAAAGTTACATTAGCAATATCCCTCCTTGTCACTAGAGCAGTGTAAACAAGTGTAGTTAAAAAGAGGCAAATCCCTACCTACGTCATGATACTTTCTCACAGATTTAGAATAAACTATACTCAGTCATATAAAAGAGAATGGTTTCTAACGTGTTTCGTATGTCCACAGTACAGTGGAACATGATACAGTGAGAGTGGCTTAGCCAGAACAGCCCTGAGCCACTCTGGGTTGGGCTAAAGCCAGTACTGTTGTAAAGAAGTCGAACTGGAACTGAAGATCTCATATCAACCATTTAAACTTTTTTCAAATTTTCTGTGTGATCTTGGGTTACTCAGTATCAATATCCTTCAGATCCCAAGCTATGAAAGGATAGTTGTCATGCTTCTTTTCTCCCATCTTTGGATGTCTGATATGTGTAAAAGCAAAACTGAAAATTTAGAAAGGACAAAAGGCAAAAGATTTCAGTGTCTTTTTTTGCATACTGCTAGTACATCAACCTGCAGTGGCTAATTCCCTCTTTTCAGCTTGCAGATCCTTTTGACTTAAAAGAAGATGACCTGAGCCAAGTCTGTGCTCTCCCTCAATACCCTTGGTCAAGCTTTCGAATGTCTTTACATGCATTATAGCTATTATGCCACAATAATTAGAGTACCGTTCAAAAACAATTTAAAATGTCCTTCATTTTAAATTCAAGTGTAATTAGATTGATTTGCATGAGGATCCAGTATAGTAAGGAATAGATTGCTGTATAACTGAATAGCTGGACAACCAGTCTCATATAGTAGCATATAGTTAACCATGCCATATGAAGTGAGTTCACAGCAGCCTGTAATCCTGGTACAACATCAGGCACATCAAGCTGCCTGATGTTTTATGACATTTTTAATATAAAATCAACAGCATACCAAGGGAAGTGTTCAGGAGAAGTCAGAAAGACCACCAAAAGATTGATTAAAAATGTGGTAAAAATATTTCTTTTTAAAAACAAAGAAACAAACAAACAAACAGGCAATTGTCTAATTTGAACATCTGTGTACTTCCCACATTTGGTATTATCTGGACTTCCCCAGGCAGGCCTTACATTTATCATCTAGATCTAAATTTGAAGTCGTTTCCAGACTTGATTTTATGGGGGAGATGTGGGCGAGTTAGTGAAACTAGGTAGATGTCTCAGGTCTTTCTTAAGCTCTTTGAAAAAAGAATGAAAAATTTCCTCTTTATCTCAGGTTATGATATAACAAACATGGGAAACAAATGTCAGTGGGAATAGAAGGTGAATATTAGAATTCTAAGGATCACTGTGGGAACATGGTACCTAATGACATTTAATTTTTTTCATTTTTCACATACAAAGAGTCAGTTATTCATCTTTTATTGTCAACTGAATGGAAAAGATTCAGGTTTTGACAAGAGATGACCACTGAGATGGTCCAAGAGCTGTCCAGAAAAAGAATACTCTCCTTTCCAGTACTGAGTAATGATCTGCAAACAGTCCCGTCCTAACAAAACCAAAGAGAGCCAGGCAGCATTCATATCTTCTCAGGAGTTGTTCAACACATTGTAGGATGGATCCAATAGGAAGATCTCAACGAGTAGATACACAAAAACAGATATATCCTACTAAGTTGAGCACTTAATCTAGTTCTTGATCAAGCTGTCAGCAACCTTGCCTGTGGCAGAGGGGTTGGAACTTTGAGGTCCCTTCCAACCCAAGGCATTCTACTGTTTACACAGATTGATAGTGGTGGGACAAGTGGGAATGGTGTTTAACTAAGATGGGAGATCTAAGTTAGGAGGAAGTTTTTCACTCAGTGAGTAGTGATGCACTGGAACAGGTTGCCCAGAGAGGTTGTGGATGCCCCATCCCTGGAGGCATTCAAAGCAACGCTAGATGTGGCTCTGGGAAGCCTGGTCTAGAGGGTGGCAACTGCCCATGGAAGGGGGTTCAAAACTAGATGATCTTTGAGGTCCAGTAATTAAATTGAATTAAAATTCAGGTAAGATCAATGATCACACAGAATCTTTTCAGGAGAAAAAACAATGAAATTACAGGTAAGAAACTGTTCATGTAACACTGTAACTGCAGTGAATGTCCCAAATGGTCAGAGCTGAAGACGTAATGGATCCAAGAACAACAATAATGTGGCTGTGATGCCCACTAATAGTATTTCTTACTTCCACTTTCTTGTAAAAATAAATCTCATCTAATAGATACAGAACACATGATAATCCAAGCAGAGTCAGCATCACTTCAAAACCCCACAGCTGGCATTGCTGGTCTAGTTTCTAAGACAGCCCTTACATGCGGGAGGGAGCAAGGAGCTGGTTATCATTTTTAACACTAATTTTGTACAAGGCAAATCACAGTTTACACCCAGACCCCTGTTCCCAAATTCAGCACATGCTCATATCAGGCTGATCTTTTCTAAATGCAGATTAATTAGGCATCAGAATGAGTTTCTGAATGTAAGTTTACACAAAGCTCCAGTGCATGCATTTCATGCATGCATGCCCATGTGTACAAGCACTGCTCTGCACATATATGCATTTTTCCCCCTTAGGAGAGCTATCATGGGCAGATAAAAATGCCTTTCTCCCATGGCCCCCATGCTTACCAGCACATGCACACCCAATCACATCCAAGGGACCTTGCAGGAGTCATGGCCAGGGCTTTAAAGCTTTGCTACCATTTTTGACAAGGCAGCCTCCTTCTCTGAAAAGGACGAGCTGGAGCCATCTTTCAGGAGTTTTCTTTCCCTGACAGAAATCAGCAGGGTTAGAATAAACTGCATAAGTTATCAGCTCCTCAGGAAAGAACATGAAAAAAGCCCTTCTATCACTTAATGAAAAATAGCTTCTTTTTTGGACAGAACTTCATAGGCTTGCAATCAAGCCGTGGCTCCCCCCTCCTTTCCTTCCTTGACGTGCCATAGAGGCAAATCAAGTCGGCATCTATTAATAATATTTTCCCCTGCTCCTTTCATTTCTCTGCATGTCCTACCACTGTCAGGCCCCGTGATGGAGCAGCGCCTTTATCTCGTCCGAGTCTGGTCTGTCAGGGTGATAAACAATTCTAACAAGAATCAGAATAAAGATCTTCCCAGTAGACTCGGCGGAGAGATAGAGGCTTTTCTCATTTTCTCGACGGAAAAAAAAAAATTTAATCTAGCAGCTCCGGCTTTTTTCAAGCGTCACATTCAAAGAGATGCAAATTTGTCAGAGCTGAGACCCCGGCTGACTCTCAGCACTGCGTGAATGTCAAAGGGGGGACTCGAAGCCTTTGACATCCCTGCCTTTTTTGGGGGCTATCTGCTGGAAAAAAAAAAAAAAAAAAAAAAAAAAAAGGAAAAAAAGCAAATGCTTTGTAGTGTGTGTTTCAACAATTTTCATAAGTTTTCTTCTGAAATAAAATAGTGCCGTTGGGAAGGTAAAGTGAGAGATGGGGGAGAGGCAGAGGGAGTGAGAAAGAAAGGGGCAGAAGGGAACATAAACTTGTCCGACTGGATTTAAACATGCCTTGTTAGTATCAACACTGTTATTTGGAAAGAGTAAATTTCAAATCGTGGGTATCTGTTTGTACTTCACAAAAGAAAACAACAACAATATCAATTTGCATAACCTTGAGATGGGTGCTCTGAGAGTAGCAATTCATGTGTATGTGTCTGCCCTCATTTGTTTACATACATGGTGTTAAACATGTGAGTAACCATGTAAGCATTCAAATTTATGGCTATTGAAGAAGTGCACCTGGTGTATGTCTACACCGACCTCAAATCTATGTGCTATTATGAATTATTTGGCTATATGCTATCAATGTAGTCTCCATTGAGTGAGCTAAACATTTAGCTAGTATTCTAAAGATCATGCCATCTGAAGGACAAATACAGAAAATATATAAAACAGTTAGAAATCAAGCACAGAAATGATTGAAGAGGAGTAGGGAGGAAGGTTGTTGTTGTCTAATTGGGTATCATTTTTATTAATAATTATTTCTTAAGTGTTTATATAGTTATTAGTACTGACCAGTACTGTGTGAATTAAAAATAATTTCATCTTAGATATGGAAAGACAGTTGTAATTATGGCCATAGAGTGGATGAAATTTATCCAAAATGTGAGTGTCTCTTTGGAATATAATCACAGAATCACAGAATTTTGAGGGTCAGAATTTTTCAAGAAAAAAGAGGATCTCATAAATCTGGAAGTCCAAGAGTCATTAATTTTTATCCATATCTGTTTTATTCATATAAATAAATGTCGCTGTAAACATTAAAATGCAATCACAAGAAAGTCTTAAAGATAGCAGGTCACCTCAAAGGAAAGTGTGCTGAAGAGCTGATTACAAGCCATGTCTTTCTGCTGTATGTATATGAGCAACCCATATTGTTCCATGTTCTTAAACAGAAAACAGTTTTGAAGTGCATTATTCAAGAGTAAAAGTGAGTCCAAGGTTGACAAATTTGTATCCAATGAGTAAATCTAGAGAAAGAATTCCTGAGATATCTTAAGATAGAAATGGGAATTAAGCAGAAGACAAAAACTGCAGTCAAAATCTAGTTATTTTTTTCTGAGCTGCTCTTTGCTGAACAAATATTGAAATAGACTTGAGCTACAGTCTGACCATTTCTGACAAGAAACATGCAAGGATCAAGAAAAAGGCGGCCTTTTCAAGCCATATCTGTATATTATCTCCATCCTTTGGCTACTGGAGACATTTCCTTACCCCTTATTTTGGCTTAGGACCACTAATAGCAATTCCCAGGAAGCTTTGGAGTCAACTGACTTTCTCTGTTAATTATTCTGGATTCCACTGGGGATAAGTAGCATATAAAGGCTGAAAACCATTGTGTCGATCCAGATCCAAAGAGCCTGGTTTAATCCACTCACTGTGTAATAATGAATAATCACTGAGCAGTACTTGCGATGTGTGGACACAATATTGGCAATCAGTTATGGGAATGACCTGCTTTTTATTGCCCTTATCTTCTGGCTAATTCTCAAATCAGTTACCACCTCTGCAGTCATACCTATTTGGGAACATTGCACTCTCTCCTCAACAATGTTGCTGAAAACTCTGATCATTAATTACTAGACTCTTACTTACAATCAATGCAAGTGCTAATACTTTCCAGTCTCCACTCAGCCTGAATTGGTTAAATAATAAACTGGCTTTTACTGCTGTAATGATCCATTTGTAAGGGAGTTGTCCTAGAAACTCCAATACATCGCGTGAGACTCTATTCAAATGAGGTATTGAAGTGCTTTACTCGGGGGCTCCCAGATCACTCACTTTTTTTTCTTTTTCTAAAAAAGGCATCCAAGTCATTATCCTAGCTGGGAAGCAGACTTACTGGGAGCTAGGGCCCTAATTCTGAATAAAGTAGCTGCTTGACTGCACAGTATCTGATAGGCAGTATTCAGTTACCATCCCATAGATGGTCTGGGCATGGGACAAGAGGTTCACTGCTCTGTGGAGAGTGTAATTGTATGGAAGCAAAGTGCTTTTCCTCCTTCAACAAGAATATTCTTTATAGAGACCACTACTATTTGTGTGCTGCAGTCCTGAAGGTGATGATTATCACCAACAAAAAGCTACGTTTAGGTTAGGTGTGTAACAGCAGGGAATGAAGTAAACAAAGATGCAGTCTGAAGAGCAAACATGGGTGGGAGCTGGGCTGAGAGCATCAACAGCACAGAGGAAAATCCAAGTACTAAGAGTAATGGACACTGAAAAGTGAAAGAATATGTAGGTGGATAAATGAAGCATCAAACCATTTAGTTGCTGGAAAGAGCTTCCTCCTCTAAAGAGAAAATACTTCACTAGCTGCAGCTGGAATGCCACAATGTTAACTGAGGCAAACAGACCTAAATGAAACTCTGATATAACAGTAACTTGCTGAGGTTAAGATGCTTGGGATCGATTTAATAGCTGGAAACATATTTAAGCACTTAAAAAGGGCTCCTTACACCTTATCAATTCCTTCAGCATCAGCAGAAGCTTTATTGGGTTCCTAGATTTTTTCCTCCTTTTTTTCCAGAAAGTTAGACTTCTTCAGATGCTTAAATACATTTAATAACCAGATTGCTTAGTACTGCCAGTCTCCAGTGCTGTTCTTCCTCTTCTAACTATATCATCAATCTGCTCTCATGAGTTATTTCGAGACACGTGTTGGGCTAAATCGGAACCCAAGTGACTGAGTTAAAACTGCAGGGTTGCTAAGACCTAACTACAGACTACATTTCATTCTAATGTTATGTGATCTGCCAGAAAATTATAAGAACCCAGCAAGGAAATAAAAATAAAAAAGGAAAAACAAGTTATATTTTATTTTTTTTCATAACTTATAGTGCTCACAGAGCTTGCAAACAGAGGGGTAAAAACAGCATACCTTCACACACAGCATCTCCTACTGGCTCTGGATATGATCTCTACTATGTACATTTTCACTTATACATAAGATACAGAGTATAGTAGAGCACTGAGGGATTATTCTCCTACTTCACAAGAAAGATTTATTCTACTTTAGAAATCCCTAAAATAATGAGCCTCCCAAAGTAGCAAATGTAGATACAAGGAAGTGGTATTATGTTTTGTTGTAAAATCTAAATTGTTTTCAAGCACTTGCCTTCTTTAATAATGCAAGAACAACAGCAATGTACTTGAGATGTCCAATGAGTGTTAAAATAATATTTACATTCAAAGTTTTTTTTCCTGAGACCACTATAAATTAGGGGGTTCCCATAAATACTTAGCAAATAAATGGAGTCCGTATTTTAATTTCTATAAACCCTGAACCAATTGACTCTACATACACCTTTTTATTTCTCATTAACTGAAACAGCTTCACACCTAAACCAGTGTCAAATCCTGCCCTCAGCCTTCCAGCAAGTCCACTTGTAAGTAGTGTCACTGTTGACTTAGTGCAGGATAAGTCAGCCTGAACCACAGCAGCTCATTAGATAATTCATACTTTAGCAGATTTTGTTCAATGGCAATCAGTTTATTATTTTTATGGGTTCGCTGTAACCATTACTCTGCTTGCTGTCCTTTATAGTAAGGTTTCAACTATGTAGCTGGGCCTGCTCCTGTAAACCTACATTGCTTCTGCATACAAATGGCACATAGGGAGGGGCTGAAGGATTTAGCCCCTGGTTTATAAACTGTGTAAATTATTTTAGAAGTCATGTCAGGTATAGTTTATTCCAGGGTTTGCTTGCAAATTTTAATCAGAATACACAGAACGGGTATGCAGTATGGATTGAAATATTCTTTCACCTTGTACTCTGCCCAGGTTGACTTACTGTGAGCTGAAAAAAGCTGGCAGAAGTTACAGCGTGCCTTATAGAGGAAGGCTGGACACAAACTAGAGAAAACACATAAAGAAACATTTATTTAAAAAAAGTAAATCAACCATAAAGATCCTCCCAGTAGACCTGGGAGATGGAAGCCTTTCTCATTTTCTCCATGGCAAAATTTAATCTAGCGGCTTGGCTTTTCAAGCGTCATATTCAAAGAGATGCAAATTTGTCAGAGCTGAGACCCCAGCTGACTTTTAGCACTTTGTGAATGTCAAAGGGGCTTAAAGGTTGAAGTGCCTTTACCTCCCTACATCTTTAGTAATTCAAAACCAAGCTGAAAATACAAAGCACACACCTCAACCTGTTTGTTCAGGCCTCTCTATTTCATGTGTACCTGCTGGCTATAAGACTGTTTGTTTCAGGTGTTGTTATCTGTTTTAAGTAAAAGCACATACAGAAATGAGCGTGCAATTGAAAAATGTTCCACTGGAGAATCCTGCAACAGCAGAAAACCTTCCCCTTCAGAGTGCTACCCTGTCCCCCACTGCACATATGCACATTTTAGAGGTTCTTGCAACATAGCCTGTTCCCAATTGACTGATTTCAGAACTGCTATTAACTGAGTAGTAATCTCACCCAGTGACATGGTTCACTTCATACAGTCTCAGGAGGTAATATATCTAATAAAAATAAAAGTAATAAAAATAAAAGCAACCCTAATGAATACTCCTTATCGCATTCAGTATATATTTTATCACATAGCAGAGGCCACCTGAAAGCAGTGCCAATGGCTTTTTTTTTCCTGCCTCGTATATGATGTAAATATCAATCTACTAATGGAGTTCCCATTGATGAAGGAAAAGAAGAAAAAAAAAGAAAAATGGCACTGAACAGATTGAGGCAGACTAATCTTGTTTGCCTAAAAACGGCAACAACAACAAAAAAGTATATGTAAGCAAAAGAAGGAGGATTTAAGCTCAGTTCCATGGGTAAGTTGTTTATTCAATTAAATTACATTAACATATACACAATCAGTGTGAAAGGGAGCCCCCAACAGCCTTTACCAAATGACAGATTCAGAGAGTGAACTGGAGCTCTCAGGCTGGACCTAGACTAACAGTTTCAGAGAAGTGTTTCCTCTCATTTAACAATTTATCAGTCCTCCTGGTGATGAATTTACTGGAAAAGGATGACTGTCTCTTTAAAAACGTAGTTTGGGCAGTGCTTTTTGGTTTTAAAGTCTGGAGACAGTGGCATTAGATTGATTAGGTGTGTACATGTTGGCTGAGAAAGCTGTAGAAAGGGGAATGGAAGTGTTTGACAAGATGAAAGACTATTCAACATGTTAGACAGCTGGTTGAGTGAAAAGATCTATAACAGCACAGTAAAATATACTCAACAGTAAATGATACCTTCACTGCAAAAGCTACTACAAGTTAGGTCGCACAATTTTAGCCTAGGATGACAGGTTCAACCAAACAAAGTTTTAAAACACACAATTAATGTTTGTGTGCCTGGTAACAGACAGATAGCACTTGAGAAATTGAGACAGACAGGGGTTCCCTCTTCCAAATTTAATAGTGACTATGCAAAGTTCCTGAGCCAGATTCTGATCTCAATTGCTTAATCAGAGTAACAAGTCCAATCTCAGAAGTGTTATTCCTAATTTACACCAAAATAAGAGAGACCAGGATATGTCCTCTCCCTCAGTCTGTTACCTTGCTATAGAAAATGAACATTTATGAGAAATAATGGTGTTAAGGGGTTTGTAAGCCTTCTTTCTGCGATCCCATCATGATTGACAAGCACAGTCCAGGGCTATGTGTAACTGTGTGTTTTTTGATTTGCACATGAAGGCTATGTAATCACCATGTGATTTTCATAATTAACGAAGCACAAAACACACCAGGATGACAGGAACAGTGAACTGTCATGCATGCTACAGATAGGAGATAAGAAGAAAACAGATAAGGAACACTCAATAATTTCAGAAAAAAGAAAAAAAAAAAAGGTATTTTGAGTGGCTTTCTGGTGATAGGCTAGCAAGAATTATAGCACACTATAGAACAGCATAAAACCAAAGGTTTCTTTTCCTGAAGACTATAATAGGACATTTGGACCTGGACACAGTTGGCTAATCTCATTTGATTATTCATGATGCAATGATCACTCTGGATAGTAGCGGTTGTACCAAAAAAAGAAGCCTTTTAGTCAAAGGTAAATATGACGTGAAACTAAAACCATTACCCTAAGAACACATATTTCTTTTGTTTTCCTACTGAGTTAATGAGAAATTTAGCAGAATGCGACACTAAAACAATATATTTTTCCCATACTCTTTAAATCTCTTTATACCACCGGGGGAGAATATTTTAACATATATTTCCAGGTCCCCTTACATTGCCAGAAAAGCACAAAGAGTCCTTAGTTCAAATAAAGATTAGGGATGAGGTAGATATAATTTTTAAATTTTTTAAAATATATTTTTTAAAACTTGTCTCCTTTCCTAACCCTGATGATTGAGTGATTGAGTAGTGCATCAAAGTCTTTCTGACATTATATTTAGAAGAGGCAAAAATATGTATTTTTTTCTGTGAAATTAGTCCTTTTGTTCAGAATTCTTATAAGAACTGTTTCCATCACAAGGTTTCAGAGAGAGCAAGTCAAGCATTTGTTAACTTGATTCCACTGAATATTTGACAACAAAAAGTATTTTTAATACTAATGTTAACACATATTTCCTTAATTATAAAGCCCTAAAGGTATGTCAAGCTAAGTAAACCATTAGATTGTCAGAACATTAATAATCGATTAGTATACAAAGAGTTGCTTATGCAGTGCAATGGGACAGGGGGGCTGGTTTTGGGATTCATAGTCAACACACAAGGGTATCCATTGCTAGCTCCACCAGGAACATATACATAACCTTGAGAATGCAGCCCAGCAGATATCTGCCTCAGTTTGCCCACTTGTAAAAGTCTGGAGATGCTTTGAGCTCTTCAGATGAAAGGCACTAAATGCACAAAGTATTTATTAATTAATAGTATGCCGAGAAAAAAAATCTGCTTCTAAAATGTAAATAATGCATGACAAACCCTCTACAATAAATGTTTCTTCATAAGCAGATAATTATAAATTTGATGGTGTACTGATAAATGATTTCAGAAGTCTAAATGACTAAAGTAAAGACATTATTTCTGGCATGGGATTGCCCCAACATGCACACCACTTGACCTATTTGACTGTAACACAATGCTGCATTTTTAACTTTACAGGGGAGGAGTCAGGAGGATAAAGTTTTCCAGTATTTTTCCTTAGGAATGTTAATGGTTCTGGTTCTAGATAGGAGTTTTCTCAGGCATTTTGAAGCATAATTTCAGGAAGAATATTCTAATATACTTATTAATGTAATCAACTCCTCCCTCTAGTTGTTATTTTCAGGAAATAGCTTTTGCATGCACTATTATTGCTTTAATTGCTTTGAAGTTTTGCATGACTGCAATACTAAGATGTCTTAAGTCACTCTTGAGTCTGACAGTTCAGCAATCATATACATGTAAATAGTGTATAGCAGAAACTGAAGGTATGGTGAAAAACACAGCAACTTTAAAGATGGCCAGAGAAAATCTTATTTTGATTGGTTAGAGAAAAAATTATTTTTCTATTGCAAAACATTTCAAATTATATACATAACTACAGTTATCCATAAGAAATGACCCATGTACTGATTTAAGTATCCCAAACTTTGTTTCAAAGGTAATTCTACCTCCTTCAATAGAAGCTCAAAAAGCTAACTGATAACAGTTGTATAGTTATTTGGTCCCTAGAGAAAAGTATCAGGCTCTGTGTCTTGCTTTTTTGGAATGATTGGATTAGCAATCAGAGCAGCTTTAAAATCAGAGTGTCAGGCTCCAAACACAGAAAGCCACAATCAGCGCATTGTTTTGCTTGAGCTATGAGAAGTTCAAATTCTGATGTCCCTTCCGCCTCACTTAAAAATGGTCAGATTTTGTCTTAGAAAACGACAGCTGTTGTCTTTTCATCTCTAAAGCTTCTTCTGGCCATGAAGATTCATCCTTTGCCTTTAGGCCAGGCTGAAGAGAAACAGAGAGCTCTTCTAAGCCTTCTTCTGTGTTTTATCCCACTCATGCGGGAGAATGAGATAAATAGTGGAAAACTCTATTTCTTAAAATATAGTGGTGTATAATAGATGATATATTATCTTGGGTAACTACTGTGTTTTGATCATGTTCAAGACAAGGGATGTAACTGGTATTCAATATTCGAGGTGGTGTTATTCCCTAATGAAAGGACTCTCCATAGATTTTGCTAGGAATAACAAAGAGTTACCTCCCTGGAACAGTGTATCCTGAGCTTAAGAGATTCAGAGTGCAGCTGAACCATGATTTTTTTTTCTATCCAACCTATTTGGCTAGTATGCCAAAAATATGTCTGTGGACCCAGGCTGAGCTAGTCATATTTCTGGAAGAAGTGCTGAACTCAGGTATGTAGGTACTTCCCTAAACCAGGCTTAGCTACCTAAGCCAATGTGTTTAATGCAATTGGCAGCTCCTGCGTAGTAGGAATTAAAATCAGATCTAGCAGAAAAATGGCTAAAAAAAGATTTGGAATTTAACTAGATTATATAAAGGAAGTATATATATATTACAAATATAGTTTATGTATAAATGCACAAGACCTTTTAGCATTTATATGCTGTTCTCATTAAAATAAATATTTGTGGGTTTTATACAGTTAAGAACATTTTATGAGAGTCTACCTTATGAGATGAAGGATCAGACTTCAGTTTTGACTTCGTAAACCTAACTATATGCCTTGACTAAAATCTACCAGACTATCAGGTTGTGGAGGTTGGTTCTAAAGTCATCTGTCACAAAGCTTTTCGTTTACAGATCACAAATTAACTGGTAACTTGGATAGATTTTAATCATTGCTAAACACCCATATTTTGCCACATTGCTGTTGCAGAACTGCTTAGTCAATTAAGCAACAATAATCTGTCTATCTCATTTGGTATATTATACAAACACCTTGGAAGGTTTGCATGAAATAAATAAATTCTCTTGTATTGGAGTTAATTAAATTGAAGATCACAGTCTATAAAAGTTATCTGTTGGACATCTGGAGAACAAGTGGATATCAGTGCCAAAGACCAAACCAAAGCAACGACTGCTGAAACTAACAAAGTAATTTATGTTCTTCAAAGAGCAGAAAGAGATAGGATGCAATAATTTTTAGTTCCTTCAAGTTTTATTATGATTTTATGAGACCATTCTTGCTGGCAGAGAAGAGGTTGGTGTCAGGGGACTGGTGCTGCTTCCAAGTGTAATTGCCTCAACCAAGTCAGACAAGAATGACAAAAAAGTATTTTTTGAGCAAATGAAAGAAACTTGTCATTCCAACTTCACAAAACAGTGCTAAAGATGAAATGCTTGACTCCACTGGGACAGCCATTTTTTTCTGTTATTACAGAAGAAAATTATAACCATAAAAATGTCCAATTTAGAAAAAAGGTGCCACTTTAGTGTCATTTGCATAAAAGCTGTTACATACAAATTGTTATAAAGACAAATGTGTAGTACTCTTGTTGAAAATTGCTTATATCTTAGGTGCTTTGCCTGAAACGACATAAAGGCCTCTTCAAACTGAAATTCATTCTCAGGTAAATAAAGCTGAAAAAGAATTTCTACCTATTTGTATGTACGTGAGCAGTTTTTCATATTGTCTTAAACAGATTTTCACATGATTTTCTCCCATCCCTTTACATTCCCTCCCATCTTAGCCTGCTGGTGGCCTCCATAACGATAACTTGGCTTTGCAGATGAGGGCAAATGAAAAGTTTGTTTGGAGAGCAGTGCTACAAATAAAATAAGAGAACTTCCTGTAAATACAATGCAGCTGTTACCTTTTTCTGTTAGAAAGTGCTTGCAAATAGATCTCTTCAATGACATGATCACTGTCCAGACCTCAGGTAGGTTACTGATGTCTCTGTCACTACCACTGTAGTGAAATGTGCAGAGATTTCTGCATCACAGTGAGCTATGGATCAAACTGACTGCTGGTGCTGTGCATGTTTCCCACCCAATTTGACCTCCATCCGCTGGTGGAACAGGTGAGAAATAAGATCACCAGACTTTGCAAACAACCCACCATGAGCTGTCAGGGTTAGGCTTTGAAAGCTATTGTAGACATTTTCAAATTTGAAAAAGGTCTTCTTAAAATCATTTCTCTAAAATTACATAGCAACTTTTAAAGTAGACAGCATCTATATTAACTAAGCAACTGTGGTGCAACTCTCATTGTACATTGTTATTTCTCTAAGTATTTTGAAATTATGTATAACTTCACAGTTGCTAGCAACCAAAAATGAATTTTAAAATAAAAAAAGGATTCTATTATATAATTCAATATCTTTGTATTTCTAATAAGCAGTTTCGAAGGTGTAAAGCGCTCACAAAAAAAAAAAAGTTAAATTTTGTAGTCAGTTCTCAGACATATGCTATTGTAAGTGAAAATGTCAGACAAATATGAATAGTAGTAGAGGTGTTTCAGTTTGTCTGATAACCTCTCTGTGAAACTGCAGAATAATTAAATTAATGTAACTTGGGTATACAGCCCGAGTTGAGATGTCTGACTCATCAAACCTATGTTATTCCTTCATATTCCCAAACACTCCATTGCATCTGAGATGGATAAGTGTGAATTATATTATCTAAATATGTAAGGGATGCTCTGAAAGTAGTGACTCTTGTTTTATTATTTTGACCCATGACACCAGAGGTGGATATTGGTGATATGGTAGTAGGGGTTGAACATACCCACCAATACTCCGTGATATTTTTCTGCTGCATGACATATAGTAGCAGAAAGGCAGTCAGACAAAATGGTGCCTGACATGTTAGTGCATATGAAGCAAGGGAAACATAGGAGACATTAGTTTCAGAGCAATCTACACATATATACCAAAATATATTGTGGCGCTGAATCCATAAACTTTGATACTCCTAGCTATGAGGCCTACAAGCATACTGACAGTCTGCTGAGACACTTTGTATATTGCAACACTAATAACAATCTATTATTTAGAAATAAAAGTAAGGTGTTCTCTAGAACTTTAGGAAATACAGGGCCAACAGCAACAATATGCCCACACATACTTTATCTGTATTTATGACAGGTTAATTACATTTTTAAGCAAAATAAATTAATAACAGAAAAAAGAGAATAAAAACAAAAACAAATTATTTAAATGCACTGCAAATGGTAAATTCTGTAGGGTCCTTTTTGTCATATCAGACTGTACCCATAATTTCACATGAGGACAGGTGCATTTATACAAAGTTTGAACATTTGTATGGTAATTGTGAATGTGTAATTTTATAATTTAAAGGCAGTATAAGAAGAACACTGTTACAGTTTCTCTTTTTTGCTCTTAGCATGGCATAATACTGGTATATGGGTATTTCCTCAGGCCTAGAGGCTAATGTCTTCTGGATGGACAGTTCTGCACAGCTGTGTGAACGTGACCAAGTTGCATGAGCTGAAGTGTCACCTTAGCTGGCACCATTCCTCAGCATCTGCACATCTTTCTGCACTGTAGAGTAATGATACTTGATTCATACGCAAGGAGGTTACATGTTCCTCAAAGAAAAACTGGGAAAACACAGGTTATAAAAAAAGAAAGTATTTAGCTGTCACCTATATCCTGATAAATCTGTTAGAAATGACCAACCAGAAAGGTTGATAGCTGAATGGCATCTTCCCAGAATACTTATCCATATTTCTTTCAAGTTTAAACATAACAGATAATTGCAAACAATAAATTCTGTTTATTAGAAGCTCTGAAGATATGACAGTGGAACACCAGCCTGATCTCCTGTGCTCATAGTGGCCTTGATCATTGTCTTCTGCCCTTTTGAGATTTTAATAATGTGGGCCACTTCTTACAGGTTTGTGGCTCAAATTACTTGAGCCTACATTTTTTACACTGAGCATAAAAAAAAAAAAAGGAGTTGGAAGACATGTCTACTTTGTGCCACAGTGTTTAGTCCTGGTCTTTTGTCTTTGACTCAAATTAATGACAAAGCCTATGAAGAGTATAAGGAGAATTCCTGGTGAACACATTTTCAGACATCTACGTTCCTTGTTTTCTTCTCCAGTTTTCCAGCCTGCTCCTAGATCTTTACTGCAAGCCAGATCTATCAATAGGGAAGCCACAGTTAGCTTTCCCTCAGTTTTCCCTCACCTTTTTATACTTATTTTCTGTACTCTTTCTACAATCTTTCTTTCACTGCATTAGCAGACATATGCTATGCTACAGCATATGTAGTAGTCCTTCCCCTTATGTTGGGAAAAGGGAGAGGAGGAGGCTGTGCTGCCTTTCCATTCATTACAAAATGGGATTTTCCCCTTTGACTCCCAAAGCACAATGCTGGCTCTAGCTGAGCTGTCACCAGCACCTCCATGTCCCTTTCTGCTGAGCTTCTCTTCAGCCGCTCACTTCCCAGCCTGTACTTGTGTCTATTACTCCATCTCAGGTACAGCACCTGTCATTTTGTTTTGTTGAACTTCATGCTTTTGTTAAATGCCCAGGGCTCTACTGCATCTAGATATCTCTCAAATGCATCTGTGAGTCAACAGGGACATCCTTATTAAATATCATCAGCAAATCTGCTGCAGATTCACTCTCGTATCTTGATCACCAATAAAAATGCTGAACAGAACTGGCCCTAGAGTTGAGCCATGGCGAATACTGCTAGGCACTGTCTGCCAGCCATAAGTAGCCCCATATATTACAACCCTTTGAGTTCTGATATTGAGCCATTTCATCACACTACATAACAGGAACCTGTTTATTTCTGTGGACAATTTGCCCAGAAGGATGATATCAAAGATCTCACTGAATCCAGAAAGATTACATTTGCAGCCTTCCCTTCATTCACCAAGGGAGTGACCTAATCATGGAAGTAGATCAAATTACTAAGGCAAGACTTTTCCATGATGAACCCAGGTCGTTGCTGAGCTGATGGAAATCAGATACAGAGGAGACAATTCCACTTACACTCAGATAAATAAAAGCTGTCCAATAAAAGATGGAAAGAGAGGAAGAAAAAGAACACAAAGAGGTTGTAATGAATGTCTTCTTGAAAATCTAGGATGACAATGAAATAAAAGAGAGAACATACAGATACAACTACAACTCGAGTTGAAAGCTGTATGAAAACACTGAAAGTCAACATGAGAAGTTTACAACTAACAAATCATAAGCCTCATTGCAATAGCTTTTTGATATGGCACTGATAACAGTTAGATAGCAGAAATACCAAATGACTTCTCTAAAACCTGTTCAAAATTTAAAGTTTGAAAAACAGAATTCTCCAAGATCCTTATTGAACCTGTCAAATCACAGAACGGTAGGGGTTGGAAGGAACCTCTAGAGATCTGGACACAGTACTCCAGGTGAGGCCTCACCAGGACAGAGTAGAGAAGAAGGATCTCCTCCCTTGACCTGCTGGCCATGCTCTTTTTAATGCACTCCAGGGTCCCACTGGCCTTCTTGGCCACCAGGGCACACTGCTGGCTCATGGCCAACCTGTCATCCACTAGGACACCCAGGTCCCTCTCACTGAAGCTCCTCTTCAGCAGGTCATCTACCAGTCTGCAATGGTGCATGTGTTTATTCCTCCCTAAGTGCAAGACCCTACACTTGCTGTTGTTAAACCTAATCATTCTAACACTTTTACTAAAGTCACCTTTTTTCACAACATCTGGCAGGCAAGCAGTGATTTTTTTTTTTTTTTTGTGACTTTTTAAGACAGTGCTGGTCTTTGTTACTTTGTATGTATTATTCTTCTCCCAATGACATTGCTTGCTTCTTTTTATTGTTGTGTCTCCTAACATGTTTTCTTACAAAAGATGTGGAAAAGAAGGCAAACTCTAACAGCCTAAAAGCAAAACAAAAAGACAGGGGATACAAAGTTTCGAAAAGTAACTTGCTAAAGGCCTGGAAATAATAAACAAAATCTGTCAAGAAGTCATTCAGGCCTACAAGTAAAGAGTACTCAAGGAAGATAAGGCCATGTCAGAGAAGTTAAATGAATTCTTTGCATCAGAGTTTACTACAGAAGAGCTTAGGGAGTTTTCCACACTGGAACCATTCTTTATGGGGGGACAAGTCTGGGGAATGGCTTGAAATTAAAGTGTCAGTAAGAGAGGTTTAAGAACAAATTGATAAAATGAATAGTGACAAATTGTCAGGACCAGCTCTAAAGGAACTAAAATATGAAATTGCCAAGCTACTTACTGTGGTGGGTAACCTAGTGCTTAAATTTTCCTCAGTGTCAAAGGAATGAAGGTGGGAAATATAATACAAATTTTTAAAAGCCTTTTGTAGAGTGATCTGGCCAATTGTAGGCAAGTAAACTTTACCTCTGGTTAAAAATACAGCAAAAAATAAATGAGATAGAGAAGAATTAGCAGATTATGGAGAAATGAATTAATGGAGATGCCATAAGCACTGAACAAAGCGAGGTGTTTCCAGCCCATGATTTGTTTTACCTCTCTTAAATGCCTACCACTTGGCAGACCTAGCTCAGCATAGATATCTGGTGTTCAAAGAATTAAACAAGTGTGAAAATAATTCATTACTGAGGATCAGTGTGTTGAAACAGCAGGTAGAACAAAAATAAAAGTAAATGCAAAGGAAAAAACTCATAAGTAAACTCCACTAATAATAGGTCCTGTAGTAGTTACTGTCACTTAAAAAACAACAACAACAAAGTAATGTGGATTGTTAAACTGACATCATATCATCAAGTACCAATTTTAAGACAAACCCAGATACGTATCTTTTTTTATAACTGCAGAACCCTGAAGGGGAAATAACCCCAAGGAAAGCACTCAAAGGAAATAGTGCGAAAGGTGGTATGTTTCTGGTAGGCTTAAGTAGATAGCATACAAACAAATAGTAAAAGAGAGTAGCTCACCTTGATGATGGTTGAGGCTCACTAATAACTCCACCAGGGAGGGATCTCCAACAAGAGATCCTTCCCTGCTGGTGGTCAGCCCTTAAATGCGGTCTTGGGAGAGGTGGAGTCAAACTCCACCCCTTCCAATCACACTCACTTGTGTCCCTGCAGCTGTCTCAGGGCTTGCCTCAGGTGATCAATCAGAGGTTCAGGCTGTGATTCAACAGTTCCCATACAACCCTTTGCAGGATATGCTTTGCATTCTAAAAGTATAAATAGTTTTGATAAAAGTACCTGAAAGTCTTCATGAAAGAAATTACTCATAAGAGATATCTGATGTCACATTCCACTTTGAATTTCCTTGATAGAAATTTGGAGAATGTACTGGGGAAGCATATGTTTTCTTCTGATACTCCTTCTTTAAACAATCATTACAGGTGATTTTTAAAGACAGTAGACTAGATTCAACAGACCTTTGATATATCCATTCTTATGTTAGATTTTATGTAATTTGTTACATTATGACCAAAGAGAACTTTCAAATAAAATCCATATTGTACAAGGATTACCTGCAGCAAAGGTTTACTCAGCTGGACCAGTACTGTTGGAGGCAATCCTTTTGAAGAAGAAATGAGGTTTTGCTTAAGTGGAAGTATTTCTTAGTGATCGTGATTAATGCAGTTAGGAGATCCAGAGAATCTCCCATCAGTTCTGGGGTATGTTCAAGCCAAATCCAGAAGGCATGCTGCTCACATGCTTCAAGATGCGTTTC
The DNA here is from genome assembly GCA_023055505.1 of Callipepla californica brunnescens. NCBI lineage: Eukaryota > Metazoa > Chordata > Aves > Galliformes > Odontophoridae > Callipepla > Callipepla californica. The sequence continues at coordinate 40,478,290 of JALIRH010000004.1, read as the reverse complement.
CACCAATCTTTCAGCTAAATTCCTCGCTTATAACTTTACATCTGTCTGCTTTGAAATAGTAAAAAGGAAACAGCCTTTCTCAAGGTTGCCAATAAGACATCATCTTCAGAAAGAAACTGTCAAGTATTTAATCATGGATTGTATTTTGTTCTTATAGATAATTCTATGATGACCATTAAATTCTTTCATTTGTGATAGTAAATATCTTTGAAATCATTTAGCTCTGAGTATCCCCAGTTATCCATGTGTTTCTAGGTACCTTGCTGATATATCTAGCTACCTAGGAAGTTAGATAGTTTACCACACATCCATCTGTTCACTCAAAATCTAGAACTACTCACTCCTTTTGGCAGAGAGGACGAACATTTTGTTCAACTAAATTAAGGGTTTGACTTTAATTGTTTATTATTTCCATCAATATTGACTCCTTAAGTCATCTGTTCAGACTCAGCAAAAATAAATTATCTTTGAAACTTAGAAAAAAATGAAAAAAAACCCAACCTCATTTAGTTCTCACCTGGCTTATTATGAACATTTCTGTGTGTTAATGTTTTGCTTATCAAAATGTCAGGACACGAAATATCATGGAATGGAAAGTATAGGAGATTGCTTTGAGTATAGCTCTCCATGGAGGAATAGAACTTTGAATCTCTCTGACAGCAGTAACAGTTACTAATGACTGAGATGGGCCAGGTCACTGTATGTTTAGAAGGGAAAAAGAGATAACATCCTGTAATTGCAGAGAAACCGTAAGGCAGAAAAATACGTATCCAAGGCAAAGCTGAGAAAATGGCAAAATAGTGTGATGCAAACCATATAGAAAAGAAGCAGAGGAGAGTGGGTGTTTAAGGCTGTAGGTGCTTTCTGGATGAATTTTGATGAGTTTCCACAGGAAAATGAGGAATATAACCAAAGTTAATTCAACTAAACAGGGATGGAGCAGTGGAGAAACCGATAATGGTCCTTTCCTCTGAAAAGGAGAAGCTGACAAATGAAGTGTGCGAGCAACTATCTCCCTCTATGCTCTGCCCTTGTGAGGCTCTATCTTGTATAACACATGTAGGTATGGAGTTCCCAGAACAAGAGAGATATGGAGCTGTTGGAATGGGTCCAGAGGAGGCCCACAAAGATATTCAGAGGGTTTCAACATCTTTTCTATGAATAAAGACTGAGGTAGATGGGCTCGTTCAGCCTAGAGAAAAGAAGGCTCCAAGGAGACCTGATAACAGCTTCTCAAGGGGTGTTAAAGTCCAAGCTGCATGGAATCCTAGGCAGCATGATCTAGTACTCAATTTAGTGGTGGGAAACAACACTCACGGCAGGAGGCTGGAACTACATAACTTTTAAGGTCTCTTCCAACTCAAGCCATTCTGTGATTCTAGGATTCTATAAGCTGGAAATCTGAACTCAATGCTCCTGTTTCCCTGGATCGTGTTTTTCAAGGTGTTGGGTATCTGTGAATTCTGGCTGGAGTTCTTGACAGCTAAGATCCATTCAAAACCATTTTGCACTGTAAACTGTTACTGTCTCCACAAGTTTTGGTATTGCATTTCTGGGGCTGGTCATTTTTGGTATCAAACCTGACTTGATTTTTAGAAAGAGGCAGAGATGTCTGGGGAAATGTGGAAAAACAAGGACCTCAAAGTCAGGAAAGTTTGGGGTGGGAGGTGGATTATGAGAAGCAGAAGAAAAATAGAGAGAAAAAGACATATGGAATGGGAAGGAGGGAGGTCAAGTAGTGAGAAGAAGAAAGGGAATAACTCAGTACCTGTGAATAACGAGGCATTTATATATACGTGCATACGTGTGTGTGCCTGTGTGAGTATATAAAATACATGTATCAAAAACACTTCTATTATTGAATAACTCATATCCCAGATTGAAGGCTTTTTTTATTCTGAGAACCATAGAAATATGCACCAGTGATGCCAGAACCAACACTATTCAAAGGGAATTCTTGCTTTAGAGGCACAGTGTCCAAGGTCAATCTAAAGAATCTCTCAACTAGATGCATGGTATCTGTAGGGGTAGACCCTCACTGTGCTCACAACAGTGGCTCTTTAATGTTTTATATTTTGGAAATGAAATTTGCTAAGGAAAATTTATGCCAATAAACTGAAATGCTTTATTCAAATCAAAAACAAAATGAAACAGAACAAAAAACAAAACAAAACAGAACAAACAAACAAAAAAAAAACAACAACCAACCACACAAAAATAAAAATAAAAATAAAAATAAAAACAAGAAAAAAAGACAAAACCAGGCAAACCAGAATGTTTAGGAAGAGAGCACCCTGGAGTCTTCTTTGACAAATACTCATATGTTGTGCTGAGAATAACTGTGAGCTAAAAGCTTAGAATATAGCTGAGCTGCCTCTTTAAACACAATACCCTTTCCCCTCTTTTCATTTAGTTATCTCCTTCTCTGCTCTGTGGCTCAATCTGCATATGTTATTGGCCTCGATTCCCAGGGCTGCCACCTTAATCTGTAGTAGCTAATAGTACAACCTCACACATGGCCTGGGACCAGGCTCAGGTTAACAAGAAATCCAAAAGCAAATGGCTGGGGGAGGTTGCTATAAAATAACCACTTGAAAATTCAGGCTGTGATTTTTTTTCACATTTGCATGGAGGAAGCAAAGCCTTTAGTCTCGGAGGTTCAGTCAAATGCATTAAAAAGATGAACATTTTAGTTAACGTTGTAAGAAGATTTCTAAAAGCAGTTTTGATTGTGTACTATTAGCATTAATTAATTTCTATACTGAGACCAGTCATTATATTAGTAGACTGCATATTTTAATCAATTTCTACTTACTGTTTAGTGCAAGTTAAAGGTAGCTTTGTGGTTTGTGCCTACTTTATACAGTGCATTTAACTCAATGTGCCTTAGGTAATGCTCATCTGAGGTTCGATGTATGCTCTAATCAAAACATGATACAAGAATTATGAATGAAACCTCGACCAGTAATGGGGTTGTTTTCATTTTGGACCATAGTGGAATATACCTTCTCTAAACAGGTGCTGGAATGCATTATTAAATAACACAATATTCTACAGCACTATCATCAAAAGCAGGCATAAACAGTTAGGATTAAATCTGTCTTCAATAGCAGCTTACCTGCATATGAAACCAGCTGTTCAATATACACTTGCAATCACTGTGTCATGGGTAAAACTTAAAGGACCTTGTCAAGAAAATTTTAAACATTTGTCATATTATTATTTTGGAAATATTTTATCAATTTTAAAAGCAGTTAAAAATAGTCAGAATTAAATAATGTTCCTTTTTTTTTCCTCATTCTTATTTGACAAACAATGAGACTTGCTCATCAGAACTGATAAATAGCATTTGAAATTGGTAGAGTACTGATGTTTGTTTCTTTAGTCATAAACATTGCTGGTGATTCAGGTGACCAGATGCTTTGGCTGGAAAATGCTCAGTGGAGCACCCATCCCACACTTCTTAGCCAGAGTTTCCTAATCCCTTGGTTTTCAGCACAAGGAAAAACTGATGTCGTGTCTCAGCACCACAGAAAGGGAAGACTAGGTCAGTGCTGATCAGGTTAGGAGAAATAAAACTGCCTCACAAGAGTATTTTCTGCTTTTGCCAGTAATGACATCAGTTGCCTTTGATCCCAAACAGTCTTTTCCAAGTTGTTGATGCAGGAGAGAAGTTCTGAAAGAGAATAGAGAGGGTGAGTAAGGACAGTAAGCACTGAAAAGGCATAAGAGGAGAAAGTACGGGGGAATGAAGAGATAGGCAGAATACTTTTGATACAGGGAAGACTGAAAATAACAATTTCTTAAAACATATCCATTTTCCTTCCATCCCTACTCTGCCTTCCCATAAAAGCCTTCCACTAATTCCTACAAAAGCCATAGTCTGTCACCCTATGACACAAGTAACGCACTTGAGTCATCCCAAGTGAACTCCACTACACCATCCCACTTCTATCATGACCAGAATTGCCCTGGAAAGTCATTCCTCACATCCACAGTTAAATCTCATGGTCCCACCCCTCTCATGTTGCTTCTCAGCACACACTGTCCCTGAAGTTTTCTCCAGCCGTTCAAGATCCAGAGATCTGGTTCAAACTTCTTCCAAGATGAACAGGCCAGACCCAGGTTGAAGGGGAAAACAGAGGTACAGCTTCGTAAGAAAGTATCTCAGCCTGGCCTCATGCTATCAGAACTAACTGTCAGACAAAGAATTGTGCCAAGTGTCCGGCAACAAGTAACCCTATAATCTTCACATACATGTCACAGAGAAAAGGGTGCACTATGTATGGACCAAAATAAGTTTCAGATGAAATGAATCTATAAGCAATAACTCTATATTTCCCTGCTAGAATATCTTTAAACACAATATAAATAAAAGTTTATGTTTATATATTCTCTATAGCAGCATTGTCCAGGCAGGAGCTGAGTTCACTGCAGCTGAGCTGCGGATAAGGATCCCCCCAGTTAAGGCTAATATCACTAACCTATTGGAAAGAACCTGATTTTAAAAGGTGGTGACATCAGTTTTCACCATAGCATAAAACAGGACCATCAGTGGCTGCTGTTCTGATTTCAAAAGCAAGTAGTAATAATTGAGCCTTTTCTTGTATTATTAACTCATATTACAGATTACTAATAAAATAAGCATACATATGTTGGAGGTATTTGGCATAAACAAGCATCAGTGGATTGCACACTGGCAAGCCTACAGTGATGTTAAGTATTCAAGAGGACATGAAGGAAAAAAAAATCACCATAAGCAATGCCAGAATAAAAGTTACTACTTCAAAGGATTCTGATTTAAAAACACAGAAAAATTCAATGGCTATAATGGCATCACCATTCTAGACAATTCAGGCTCCAAAAATGTTTCACGCCTGTCCTTCCTAACATCTGTACATCAGTGCCCACTCACTCTCGTACCTGCTCTTCCTTCTTAGAGGAAGAGCTGGCCTAGGAAGGCAATACCCAGTTGTTACTATACGCAGGCTTACAGGAATGACTTTCTGGCCTTTATTAGATTCAATTGTGATCAATCACTTAGAAATGTAGGCTTCGCTAGTTCATTACCAGCCCCCTGAGCCATCCAGCCTTCCCAAATGCTTCATAAAACTTCTGGATTTCTAATATTTAAATTAAGTATTTCAATTACCTAATACTTAGCAATGTTGCTTATGTTTCTCTTGATTTTTCTTTTCCTACATGGACTTGGCTTGAAAAAGCTTCTCCATCAAACGTATATCTTAATTAAAGATAAGCTGTTTTAAATGCAGGAAAATTAAAAAATTTCAAAGTTACCATTTTTTCTCTCTGTTTCAAAGATGTAAATTCCAGAAAGAGAGTGGTTAGACTTTAAAAGAAAAATTTATGAGTATTTCCCTTTTGGTACTCCTTTCAGTGCTTCTTAATTAAGGACAAGCCAATACAGTATCATGTACCAATCTGGTATTTATTAACAAAGCTAGTCATGATTTTTAACTGATTATTGCTCAGAGGATCCTCCCCTCATTAATATAAATGAATTAGGAGGAAAAGTGCCAAATGTTTCAAATGGGAATTAACATGAGACTGCAAGGTATAATTAGTTGAAAATGCTAAATACATCAAAGTATTAATTTGTGTGTGCGTACATATATATGCCTATATATATGTTTCACATTTATATACTATCTAAAAATATTATGTGTATGTTCACGCAATTGTACAGATCAACTTAAGAGTATCTTGAAGATGGTTGTATGCCTGTTTTATTATATTATTCTCAACAGCTAAGAGAAACAAGATATCAAGCTGAAAGAGGATTACAAAATCCAGGGAATAAAAATAGAGATCCACACACACAGAATAATTTTGATCCTGTATGTCATTTAAGACAAGGAATCTCTGAATCAAACACCATTGTAGGCACAGTGTCACTACCCTGTTGTACTGTTTTCTGCTAGTCTCATAGTTGTGTAATTTTCTTTACTTTTCCCCTGTGATTTCTCTACTTGTAAGTGTCTCTGTGTTTGTGTCCATGTGTACTTGCTCATCCGTAAGTGTGAGTGCAGTGAGGTCGAGTCACCACAGTACAAACATTTCACCCTGTTTTTCAGATGTTTAGATTGATATTAAGCTCTTTCCAGTGTTTGTGGCATCTTCTGCAGCTGTTTGGAGGACCCCCTCAATATTTCTGAGAACAAAATTAATTTGCAAATAAAACCCCAACAGGTGCAGACTATCAAACAACAGGCAGAGGGAGGCAAATCAGGAGATACAACAGAAATATGCTCACCCTTATTTCTCTGTACTCATCTTGAAAAAATCTCCTTTATGAGAAAAGGCTGAGGGACCTGGGACTCTTCCACCTGGAGAGGACAGAGAGGGAAACTTATCAATGCTTATAAATATCTAACAGGCAGAAGTCAAGTGGATGGGGTCAGGCTCTTTTCAGTGGTGCCCAGCAAACAGACAAGGGGCAAAGGGCACAAACTAGAACATATGAAATTCCATATGACCATGAGAAAGAACTTCTATACTGTGAGGTTTGCATAGGATATGGAGCAAACTGTCCAGATGGGTTTGCAGTCTCCTCTGGAGATATTTGAAACCCTCATGAGCACTTCCCCGTGCAACCTACTGTGAGAAACCTGCTTTAGCAGAGGTTACTTCCCCTCATTATGATTCATTGATGCTATACAAATGAATGGGCTGATGATGCAGTGCGTGGCCACACATTGTTACAGAGAAATGTTTTGTCCAGTCTTTATTGATTTTCATGCTTCAAAATGTAGTTGAATTTATTATGATCCTAAGAAAGTAGTGGACGTGGACAATTTAAATGGAGAGAGGAGGATGGATGACACAACTACAACTTCAAGCTCATAACATGTTGCAGTGGTGCTTACTGTACTTTACAGTTGCAATGAAGGACAAAATATCCTGAGTTTGCTCCTTAGATTTGGACTCAAATCTTTAAAATGTATTTAAACTGAAGTACTGTTTAAATCTTACCACCATTATTCATATGGCTGGTCAACCATGAATATATGCAGGAATCCATGCTATATGTATGGCACTAAACTGGATCAGACTAAGTATTTTGTCTATGACCATTGATGGTATCAAATGCGTAGAAAAGAAATATAATAGAATGGTCACTCCCTAAATACACCTTCCTTGCTTCCAGCATTTGACAACTTACTGATGTTTTGTAGGGAGTTGCATCAGATTACTGTGTCTAATAGTTCCAAAGGAAGACATAGAGATTTTTGAGTTACATAACTTTATCTAATCTTGTTTTGAAGACATTTTTTCCTTTTATCCCTGAAATATCCTCTGGCTGCCAGACACAATATTTTTGAGAATGTGCAAGATTTCCTTGGGAGAAAGTACCAGTAGCAATTTTTTTTTAACTCGTTCCCTTGTTCTTTCACTGATTTTCCCATAGCTTTTGTTCTTTAAATTTTATTTCTGTTTTCATCTTCTCCAAGCCATTCATGACATAGTAGATTATTCCTCCATGGTTATCTTTTGTTTTGCCCAGTTAAATAGCTTAGTGTACTTAGAAGTTTACAGAAATGGAAACAATTACATAAAAGCACAGAAATTAATTTTAAATGAAGCATTCAGTCTATATTTGTACTCTTTCACATCATGGATAACATTTCATTTGCTATTTTAAATTACATCTTGCTGTAAGTGTATAAAATGAAAGATTAAGAGCCTGCAAACAATTTAAGACAGAGACTGTACCTTTGTGGGTGCAGTAACAGGTATAATGTGGTGCATTTACGCAGGACTGCAACAAAGATGATAAATAATGATATTATACTAAAATAATAAATTAACAAATGTGTGGAATAGCAGCACAAATATGAGCACATTTAATAGGTTGCATTATTGTTCTATTAAAAATATATATGTGTGTGTGTTGGGTTAATAGTCTTTGCTGCCACCAGTGAAGAAAGCCCTTTATGGTCTTACTTATGTAACACTCACTTGTGGTCATAACTGCTTCACTGGTATTTTAACCTTCAGGATTTCTGTTCCTCTAAATATCTAATTAGTACTGCTGTTTTAATGGTTTTATAAAAGCATCTTGGCATGTATGCACAGAATGGCCTGGTGCCAAAGTACCATAACGTGCAGGAACAGTAATGACTCCATCTCTGCTCTGACTCTTTGTGATAAATATGACAGAAAAAAATCAAATGCAAAACTGACATGACAGCTCACATTTCTGCTGGATTTCATAAAACCTACTCGGAGCAAGAGTTCCATATTTTTGTCTGGCTTTTATTTATTTATTTATTTATTTAGACATAGAGCACTTAATTTGTTCCTTCTTTGCCTTTTTCCTCTTTGTACCTTCTCTGACATACCTTTCTTGGTTGTACGTATTGGACATATCTTGTCACCCCTACCTTTGCAAGACAGATACAGGGGAAAAAGACTAAGGCATATAGGTCCTCATCAGAGAGGCAACGAGAGATTTTTAACAGTAGAAAATCTGAGTTTAATTTTAATCTGAGTCACATTCTATTGTATGTTATGTATACTTGGTATGTTCAGCAGATACTGAATCCACTAAGGCAGTATCAGAAATCTAAGTGCTGCTATATGTTCATCTTGAGAAATTTTTCTGTTCATAGATAACTTCTGCAATAGGCCCTTCTTCTAAGCATCAGAATGATATGAAGACTTATACTAATGCAAAAATCCCCCAAAAGACTTAGTTTCTGAATAATGCTTCCTCCCACATTTTCAAACTAGTTCTTAATGCACCTCAGCACAGTATCCAAATCAAAGCATCAAGTTCTCCACTTCTACTTCCTAATGGGTAGTATATAGACTGTGGTACATATATCTCACACGCTAGCAAGGTCTAACTAGAATAATGGTCCTCTGATGCCACTAGCATTCCACATTCCTTACAGTTTCCCTCGAATTGCTTGAACCCATGGCAAGAGACAAAAGCTGGTTAATGATCAGTGCAAGGTGGCATCTTTGCTCACACCTCCCTCCCAATTAACACTCCATGCTCCTTGCCTGCAGCAGAAAATCTGGGCCTTTATATTATTTTCCCACAACAGCAGCCTCCATCATTAATTAGTGTATGGAAGCTCTGGAGATCCATTGGGAACAGAAAAAAAAAAAACATTCTCCTGTGACAGTGCTACTCCTGCTAACAACTCCAATTCCCCTCAAGCTGTCAGTGACACATCCTTAAGCTTCTGGTGACCCTGCACAAGACCTTTCTTTGGACTTAGGAAAGGAAATAGTGTGATATACAACTCATGAATCTTATGGCTTCCTGAATCAGGATTGTATTATCTTTATCTAATGGAGTTAGAGCTGAGTCTGAAGCTTGGTAATGTTTCTATTCCATGTATATTCTCTGTTGACAAACAATGCACTTTAGCTGACAAAGGTATACCTGTCTCAGTAAGGACATGACTTGGGTACCCTTTCTTTGTCTTTGACTTTAGAAAAAAAAAAAACCCTCATGGAACACAATGTCTTTGGATCTTGAAATCACCCTCAGATGGCAAGAAGTTATGAGACAGAAAGGCAAAAGCTGCTTTGAAGAAAAAAATCCAAAATAAATGTGACGAAGATCTGTTCCTGTGCCTTGATTCTAGTATGAATCTGGATAGACTAAAGATTTACCAAGAAATCTGGATGTTATAATCATCTTCTAAAAATTTTGAAAATTTATGGACAGGATCTGAAGTTTTAGGCATCTGATGAAGTTTTCTGTGGTTCATCAGTCACTAGTAATGTCATATTTATTTTTTGTATGACACCAGGTACAAGGAGAAAGTGAACAAGTGACATGATATCAATCAAAAACACTGCTAAAAAGTACAGTAAGAAACAGGCAAGTAGCTTTCGACTGACAGTTTGTTTCCCAATGTTATGCACTTTTTGTGCAGTAGTGAATTATAGTCCATGTTCAAAAACAGCTTTGCCCAGAAAAGAGCAGCTCAAGAATATGTGCTTTATTTTTTCTGTGTTTTATTACACCAAGAAGAAGTCCTGGTGAACTCAGCATGTGCCCAGTTCAGATCATGGCTGTACTACCAGACCATTCACCTTGAACTGATTAGGCTGCCAAAGTCTTAGTTTGACATCCACATAGTTCAGTTTAAATCTCCAAAGAGTCCAAGGTCAAGTCTTTGGCTGTTGTAAGGTGCTGATCAGCGAACTGAACAGGATATCCCCAGGATATTAAATCTATTGGCCTATTGACCCAAAATCTCTGATAGTTGAAAAGAGCTGCCAGTCACTAATACTGAAGTCACTGTTAAGAAGATATGAAGTAAAACAAGCACTTTTTATTATTATTCCCTAACAATATCCCAGTTCAGATTTTTATTGACCTTGAGTATGAGTTAACTCCCATGATAGGGGTCTGCAGATAAAAGCCAGAGTCATCAGTCCTGATCACAAGGGAAAATTAAGTTTAAACATCAAGTTCATTCTTCAAAAGTTAAATAATGCTTCTGGCATCAATGAGTTCCAAATAACATTGTTTTTATTTATTCATGTTCTTTCCTATCCCCGTTCCAGTAATGATGAAGTGTACATACTTTCTGTGCCTGGTCTGATATTATCGCATACAGAGTACGTCACCTTCAATCTCCTTCCATCTCTAATCTAAGCATATATGTCACTGGGCAGAAGAATTCCTATGTTACTCCCCCATCTCCCCCTTCAACCACAGGGTTAAGTGATTGAAAAAGTAAGTTCTGTACCTTACACCCCTATGGAGGGCTGTAGATGAGAAAAGGATGGAGAGTGGGTAAGGACTGTGACAAAAGAAAATGTAGAAAAGGCAAAATATTTCAACTCCCTTTTAAAATATCAGCTGCTTTTTAAAACATATAAAGTTAACTCAGATCAAATTGATTCCAGAACAGTATGCCTTCTATTCCAGCAATATCTATTGCCATATGGAACTTTTAAATACTGGGTTTGGAAAGGAAAGAAAAGAACACAAGGTAGCCTAGTTAAAAACGCACCAGAAGTATGAAGACAGCAGCCCAGTCTGTTACTTGATATTCAAACCTTCTTAAAACTTTACTGTGATTCTTTTTTTTTTTTTTTCTTCTTTCTTCTGGGAGAGTCTACACTGCTATATGATCAAACAGTTGACAGCCATTTTCAAGTAATTTTACATGATTTCCATACTGAAGCAGTATTAAACATGAGATTCCAAGAAACTAGTCAGGCTTGTTGCATTTTGCTATTTTATCCAGCATAAACATCCTAACCAGTGCCCCTAAGTATAGTACAATATCATACTATTTTTCCATATTTTCTTTTTCTTGCAGAAAATTCAAAGCTTCTGCATGTTTTCCCATTTGCTATACATTTGGATCAAATATCTCTTGAATATGTAGAAGGGAACAATCAAATGTGGGAACAATAATATTTGTGAATGTATTTGACTATGAGAGTTTTGAGTACATCTACCTATCCTGTGATGCATTTGAATTCTTTTCATGAACATCTTAGAATAAATAAGGTTTTTAGCACTATGTCTGGAGTTCTAAAAAATATACAAATCAAGTAAAAAGTATGTTAAAAAGTAAAGTAAAACTGTGAAATAACAAAATAAATTTTAAAAGGAGGATTCTACTATAGTCTAACTGCAAATGAGTCATCTTAATGAGAAAAAGAAACATACATGAATTTGGCATTGCAGTCAGCATCACAATTGTTCTGGCAAGAGGAGAAGGAGAGAAAGAAAGAGACTGACTCTGGATGCCTAAGTGCTGCCTATTAGCAGGAAAACAAGTACTGTACTTTGTAAAGTTACCTTTACTTTTAATGTTTTGGGGGCATCTCAGGCGATAAACACAAATATTAATCATTGCCTTCCAAACTACTACATTAAATTTCGTTTCCACCCCAGAGTGAGGCATTTATATAAAAACAATTGTACAGTTTTAATTAATTTGAAAGTATTCTGATGTGATTAACATGTGAATATGTCTGCCAAAGCATTCAAGATTGTTTTTGCACTTGTGTGTATGTATTTAAGATCATTAGGAAATGCTGTGAATAACTGCAAACATCATGTACAACCAAAACATCTTTATCATTCTTTAAACCCAATATAAAGTGTTCTTAAAGTATAAACATGCCTCACATGAAGATCAGAAAATTGATTTGTCTTTTTATTTCAGGGAATGTATTACTGTCTCAGGAGCCTGTTGAAAGGTGACCTAAAAATAATTTATCAGGAATTAGCTTTACATAGCTCATACTTTGCAATTAAAGAATGCAGAGTGCCAAAAGGTTTATTTTATTCTTGTTACTTGCATGATCTATTTATTGCTTTTTTTTCCTTTTTTTTTCCTTCGGGATATTTTTAAATGTCAATTTTCATTTTCCTGCATTTTAATCACTAAACTGATTAGTGATTTAAAAAATCCATATCACCATGTTTTGGGAGAATATGGAAATAATAAATATTATACACGTACTCTTTCCAAAAGGTTGTACTGCAGTACATCTACAATATGCCTAACAAAAAAAAAATACAAAAAGTTATAGGAATTACCACTAAAAATTCCTTTCTTTTTTTGATTAATTCCTCCCTCCATCTTTCTGATTCATATGATGTCATCAGTTCACTGTCTATTCAGGCATAGATCATAGTAAATGGACTTGGACATGTAACAGGAAAAAGGAGGAATGAGGGCTAAGACAGGGAGGAATACCAAAATCAAGACTTTTAACATTTAATAAAGTGTTAACATTTAACTCAGTCTCATATTCACTTTTTCCTTTTCTTTAACTTACATTAAGAAACACAATGATACCACCTAAAATACAGATAGGATCCTAGGATGTTCAGTTTTAAGGAAAATTTTAGCCAACAGTACTTTTTCTCCAAAGGAATGGAATGCAGATTTAAGGCTTTGACTTGCAATTGTAAAATACATGAACATTCATATTCAATTCTGCTTAACTGAGCATGTCATGAACAATGTATTAAGCTAGCTCCTTTGCATCAACACCTGGAACAGGTACGGAGGCAACATGCTTGGACACTGGCAAGGAAGGAGTATGCTGCCATAGTTCATAAGGTCCTCATTCATTCATCTTGGAAGCAGCAACATACCACATTTGGTATGGACTCTGGTTCAAAGACTGTAATGAGGATGTCCTATTTAACCAACCAAGAGGGTACTGTGTCTGTCTTCTCATCTCTACATTTGGGAGCCTGATCTCTTCTGGCCTGAACAAGTATTCCATACTTCAGGTGATGTCCCTGAGAAGCGAAAGATAATTATGACAAGATAGGTCTTTAAGAAGTGAGGGAATGTAAATAACATCCAGAGGGATCCTGAGGTTTTGAGAAATGCAGGAGACAGCTTTGCTCCCATGAAGGACCAGTGACACTATTGCTGCCTGTCTTCTCCGTCACAGGAAATTCTGTTGCGAGATATATATAACTGTTAAGATCTTCAGTTTCATAAGGTTCCTCTGATGAAGAGACATAGCTTTGAGTAATGCTACAGTTCTAGATGGAGATGCATTGGCAAAACTGAAGAAGTTTTTTGTGTAAACTCATGCTCGTAATATTATGGTGCTACCTGCCTAGTAAACTTTGACAGATCCCTTCTTACTTGTCTACATACTTTGAACAAATCAGGATGGAATTCTATGCTTCTTACTTGTTTTAGTTTAGAGCCATTTCTTTATTCCTAAGTGCCAAGCCACATGAAAACTTCTGGTAACAGAGCCATATTAGTAGCAATAGTTTAGGAAGAACTGCCCACTACTTATTCCAAGCTACTAATCTCTTTGAAGAAATAAGTAGTTGATATGTATTTCTTTAATTATTCTCATTATATTTAGCACTGGAAACTATGAATTTGCTTCATTATGGGTAGGAACTCAGTGCTTCCAATCATGAAGACATATTTTTAATGACAATCTTTTCAAGATCTCAACCCTTAAGATTACATTAAGAAAGTTTTACTCTGCAGAGTTTAATAGACATAAGGATAGCAATGCTTTTCCTTCCTTTCTGTCAGCTTTCCCCTTCATCTTTTGTGCACCTTTCTGAAGTGTGATGTAGATGCAGCACTGGCTCATTTACTCTGAGCTATCCTCTGCTCCTTTTCCACCCAGTTAAGCTGTTTGGGGTTGCTCACTGGAGCCATCTTGATAGTATTTGCCACCAGCTGCTTCCCACAACCTCGTTTCTCCCCTACCCACCTCCAGAGTGTTGTACCACACTGCAGGAGCCCACAGTGCCATTTGCCAACACCATCTGCTGGACCTCCTGAGCCAAGATTACCTCCTTCTAAGCCCACACCCTTTCTATCTGGGTTTAAAAGGCTGCAAACAAGGGGTCACAATTTGAAAAGAAAAGATTAAAAAATCTGAAGCTGCTGTTCTTATTCCCAGCATCTATTCTTCCAGCACGTCATCATCCATCTCATCTTTATAATTGTTCTGGTGAAAAAAAAAAAAGAAAATTCTGTTACAGCTTTCAACTGCTCTTTTAAGCACACACCAACCCCAGCAAAGCTGTGAGGTTATAGTCTTAATTATATCTTCTTTATCTTCAGATTCTCCCAGTCTAAAGGACTGAAACTAAAGACCCAGATGGAAGATATCTATATTTATACCCAAGTCTCAGTCTCTCTACAGTGAAGTCTATTAGTAATACAATGTAAGGGACTATATTGTTTGCTTGGCCACATTGCCTGGTCCTATATCTCGTGTTTGTGACTTACTGACTGGTCTCTACACATCCTTAACTTACAGGAATCTCAATGATTACATACTTCTCCCTTTCAGCTCTAATGCATCCGCATTGGATTGACACACTGCAGTGGTTCTGAAGATCTTTAATCTTCCTCTAACCTGTTGTACTCTGATGCTTTTCTTGCTGTTCCCTCTTAGCTGAGAAAAATCTCCACTTCCAGCTTCCAAGCTTTACTCTTTTTTTGCATTAAAATGATACCTCTTGGCCCATTGAACACTTGTCAAGGACCATGGTCCTTGGCTGCACTGAGTATGAGGATAGATTATTAACTTAGCTTGAGGAGAAAGCCTAGGAAATCTAGGTTCTACATGGAAAAAAAGCGTAGTGTTACTACATAATTATGAAACCTTACAGTCTTTCTTTCTTTTTCCATTCAAACATACCTAAATATGCAAAGAGCAGTTTTTTCTTTTGTAAATCATACTTTTCCACTGTTTTTTATCTGCTGCTGGAGAAAAAAAAAAAAAAAGAAAAAAAGAAAAAAGAAAAGAGAGAGAGAGAGTTCTACTTCCGCTTTTGACTCTCAGCCAGCAGTAAGATTTTCTTTACTCCCTTTGTCAAATTGTCCCTCAGTTTACCAATTTGCAAAGTTACTACAATAGCAGTGACGTATCCACAGGAATACAAAGAATAAAATAAAATGTTTGCAAAAAGACTTCAGCACTGGCAGAAGGAAATGTTGGAAAACTTATTCTTACAAATTAAAAATTCAAAATGTGAAGGTTTGTTTGCATATCTAAACATCAACTGAAATCATGAATCTGCTTGAAAGTTAAACACTTTTATATGAACACTGCACTCTGTTTATAAGGCACATTGTTTCCTTTATAAAGCCTGTAGAAACCAGACTTTGATTTGAATATAATAAAATTGCAGAAACAGCAGAAGCTGGCCATGTAACTCCTTTTTTAATGAATACCTAAAGTAACAGTCCTCTAAGCCATTGTGTCATCTTTCAACTCCTGTCCCTCCCTCCCCCTTTCTGCACCAAACTCGAGGAAAAGAAAAACTGATTGGCAGGTACTGTAGCTGGTGTGAATAACCACGACTATATATCTTGTCAAAAATCAGCATGTACTTTAAAAAAGAAGAAAGTAAAATATGAAGATAAGAGGAATAATCTGAGGCTCTCCCATATTCTCATTCAAATTTTTCTATTTAGATTTCACTATATTTCCTTTTTTAACCTTCTCCTGCAGGTCTTTATATATAGGACAAAAAAAAATCCACTTCTGTCATTTAAAGCATGATGAAAGTACCAAAGAAAAATCTATTTTCAGCTGTTTCTCGTTAGAGCACTTTTTTGCCACTGTGATAAAAGTCGACGCAAAGAAAGAAAGACGAGTCACTGATGAAGATGAAGAAGCATTTCTGATCAGCCATCTGTTCAACCAATTAAACCCCTCACAAATAAAGTTGTGTATACTTATATAGCTAACCCATAAAGATATACATATCTATGTGTACGCTGGCATGCAAAGACATACATATAAATACCATGTAAAGTCTGCTTTGCATATACTAAACTCCGCTTAAACACTTCTTACATGCTGAGCATAGCTAATTAAAGGCATACATAGAGAAACACTGTAAATGTAAAATAGAATTTGGCCCCAATGGAGAACAAAGCCTTCTCTATTAGCATCCTTTTCTCTTAATGGTCCTTATGCAGTAAAAATAAAGTCCAAACACTATAATTTCACTCCCAGAAAAGTTACAAATACTGTAGGTATCTTTAGAAACAGCTGCAAAAGTGGATTCACTTCTGACAAGATTGGTGTTAATTACCAGTAAGGACTTCAGTATAATACTATTTAAATCATTTTAAATTATCCCTCTCAAAAATTAATTTTTCATCAAAGATTACACAAAAAAAATCATGATATCATCTCTGCAGCTGCGATTTAGTAATAATTTCATCTATTATTACCAATGTCAGTTAGATAAAAGAAAAATGGCATCCTACTGTGCTGATTCCAGCATAGGCCATATATAGAAATTTTTAACTATCACTTATAATCGCCTTGATGAGCTTAAACCTCCTCTCAATTAACACCCTAAATGACACTGAGACATCTTAATGGAGGATGTAAGTAAAGGAAAAAGACTTTAATCAAAGAAGAAAAAGAGAAGTGCCAAGTAAAGGGAGGAAGTCTGGTGTACCTCTCAGTGTCCAATCACACCAAGGTCCTTTATTTTGTCCTGAAATTCTTGTCATCTAAGTATTGCAACTGTACCTTCACAGCAGCCAGAAGAAAGTAATAATGACAATAAATAAAAAAATAAAAAAGAAGAAAAAATAAAAACACAGAAATTACTGTTCATACTCCTATCCACATCTGAGAAGGATGTTGGATATTTACATCTAGCAGGCAACACAGGAAAAAATGAACCTGAAGAGACTGTGAAATATAAAATGATTATAAATTACAATTAGAAATTCCAATTTGGTTTCTCCTTCAAAAATAGTTTGGGGCAAATTTTAAAGACATGAATATCCCTATAATATTCAATAATACTTGAAAGAGCATCTTCTGACCCAAACATTTCAACCCGAACAAAGTTCTGCTTTTACGGTCACGTAGTAATTATACCTGTAAAGCTCACTTATTAGATAACCATGAAAATTTCCTTTAATGGCACCTAAAGGACATTCTTGTCTCTTTCAGCATTCTTCTAAGCTTCCCAACACAAGCATTTAAACACATGCACATTAGGCAGTTGCAGCAGCACTCTTCAACTTTCAGGAAGATTGAGGCATAAGTCTGTACCTATTGGTTCCCAAACCTGTGAAGCCAACATACTGTCATTAGAGTAACCACACAGATGTAAGGAGTTAATAACATTCAGCTATTATCTGCAGACTTAGCCTTGTGCAAAACCACTGGGTGATGGCTACAGGCTGGGAGCTGCTGATTTAGGCTGTAGGTAGCCAAAAGAACAGATAGTGGGTGGCTTTGCCACGCTGTATGACTTGGTGACAATCTGCCAGCTCTGATAGGGAAAAAGGGCTTTGGTAAGTGTGGTCCAAAATACCTCTGGGAGGTGCTGTGAGTGCCCAGGAATCAATCACGTCTGCTGCAATTGCTAAGGTGGCTGTTATTTTTTGAAGACTTGAGACTATAAACAGTTGAAGTTCCTGTTCACTGCAGCCATTCCAATGTCTGTAATTCAAATATATATATATATATTGTTTCATGGCCTGATATTTTTTCAGTTAATTCACTCATAATAGGAAGCAAATTAATATCTCTGGGTGCATTAATGGTAAAAAAATCTAATTAAAATCAGCCATGGTATTTCATTTCTTTCAAGTGTTTGTTTGCCCGTTACAGCTTCACAAACTCTTAGCTACAAATAATACCAGTTAAGGATTCAGCTCATTTTGATTAGGAAATCATTTGCAAATGGATTTTGCTTCTATTTGTCAGAGGTATTTGTTGAATAGTTCACCCAATCATTTCAGCTTGTGGGTTGTTTGCTTCAGTGTTTCACTAGTCACTCACATCTTGGTGCTAAGCACTCAGTATTTATGACACACAAAGTACTGTTAAAAGAGCCCCTCAGGTAAAGGTAGGAAATGCCCCAACCTCTATTCTATGACAGGCTCACTATCCACTATATTTGGTCATGGCTCAAAGAAATTGATCAAACCCGGTGAATTATTTCTCCTCCTGTGTGCTGGATGATTTTAGACACATGAATGTTACACAGCAACTAATAATAAGCAATGGCCTGGGTATTTTTAGGGAGAAATTTGCAGAAGTGCAGTGATTTGTATTAACATCTGTGCAACTTTCAGCATCCACAAATATTACTCTGTCGTGGGGGGCAGCTGTCTGAATATTTCCAACTGGAGTGCCTTCCTTGTCTCTCAGTAAACCTTCCACTCTTCAGCCTCCGATCTGTTTTATGTTCAGGCTTCCCACACTGCCCCACCATTTGATCTTCCAGTCAAACACTTTTCTTTCTCCATTTAAAATTTAAAGGGGGCTGATTTTGCATATGTAACACACAATGTAACAACAAAGTAACGCGTGCAATTAAAAAATCCTTAAGTATTCACTGATCTGAAGGCCAACAGTCTGTCAGTTTAACAAATAAAAAATGAAGCCAGTATCTTTATGGAAAGAAAATACTTTGTGTAGAAAAGCAGTGTCACTTTCTGTAACCGTAGCTCTAAGAGAAACTGATGCATGGTCCACTGCTATTTTCTTATCTGACAGAAGAACTGTAAGTACACTGCTTTTTAACTTGGTCTCCATTTCCATCTTTTACTAGTACGATAATCATTTCTGTTGATTACAATTCTGAATAAAAATTACCTTTTCCGATCGAAATGGCTCTGGCAACAAGGAGAGGACTCAGCCCTGCTGATAGCAAAGGGAAGTTCTTTTCCTGGAATTAGGTTTGAGCTGCCTCAACAAGTGACTCTCATAAACTGCGTCTCTGCAGAGGAATGGGAGAGTGCCAGTCAAACCGCACCAATAAACTCTTTCAGGTGCAGACAAGCCTGGGAACACTGATATTCATTCGACTAAACAAATGCACACTGCAGTGTGGATTTGTAACTTTGTGATCCACGTTTAAGTCAGTGTTAGGTAGTTTTGCAAGACAGTCAAATCTATCTAATGCTCCCGTGCTTGCATATCTATGTCTGCTTTGTACTGGTGCTCATTTGAGCTCTATGCTAACTGATTTAGACCATCAAACAAGTAGAAAATGAAGCGTTCTTGTTTGCTGCATTTGTTTTCTCTCTCTGCTTTGAACTGAAATAGACTTCTGGAGTATCAGAGAAGCTCCAGAACTAGCAAGAGGAGGAAGGAAGAGGGCAGCTTATTTCCTTAAGAAATCAGCAGGATTTTGAGATGGCTCAGTCCACAGGGGCACCATCCCAATTAAAGGGTGCTATATCACAGTCCTTGGAGTTAACATTTTGGCTCTATCAGACCTATTATTCTGTCCAAATACAGGGACATCTGGTAAGAAGACAAGACTTACACAAAAACAACCAATATCTTTTTTAGGGTGGAAATAAATTATACAGAGAAATACACAAACCTGGTGGTCAAGTTTTGCTGGCATTCATATGCTGGTGAAGATAGTGAGGAAGAAAAAAAAAACAATAGTCAGCAAACCACACTTTCCTAACTAGCACTGCTGTGGCAGTAACTCCCCTGATGTATATGTGACTTTATCTACAGAAGAGTACTTCTGCCCTATACTTATGTGGTTCAGGAAGTTCTATCAGTTTATCAGCTTTTTGTGCCAGTGTAAACTTAGTTTCCAATGGAAGCATCTGACAGACTAGCTATATCACAAGCCCCTTCTAGCTAGGATATGGTCATAAGAGGAACCTTTGGGCTTTTGATTATGAGAAAATCCTGTATTTCAGTGGATGCCCTGTCATGTAGCTGTGCCACTGCTTTGAGGGTGCTATTTTTACTTTTTCAGTCACCACCTTTCCAAAATAACAAAAATAAAAAAAAATAAGTTCTGCATGTGCTGCTAATAAAAAAATCTATTCAAAGTGTCTATGCTGCATTTGTGTCCTTTTATTTCTTTGCCAGCAATAAAAGAGTTCGCTCTAAAATCCCTGACACTCTGCAATTGCTTGAGAGCCAGGACAGCTCTCAAGCCAGGTCTAAATTATAAAGTGTTGTTGACAAAGCTGTTTCAGTCACAGGCATGAAAAAAATCACACCCTTAATTGATACAGATACGCCAGCAACACCCTCTGTATAGATGCAAGAATCCCTTTGCTGGTATGGCTTATGTCACTCAGAAAGGTAGTTGGATAAAAAAGACTCCTTTTGCCAATATATATTTTTTGTTTGGCACAGCTCAGCCAGCAAAGCCTGTGTATCATGGACAAATGATTCCCAGTTTTTCTGTAGTTGAGTTTTGCTTGAGAAAATTGGCAATGTCTAACTTTTCCTTGCATCCAGGCCTCTTC
Source organism: Callipepla californica brunnescens (assembly GCA_023055505.1). Lineage (NCBI taxonomy): Eukaryota > Metazoa > Chordata > Aves > Galliformes > Odontophoridae > Callipepla > Callipepla californica. Next base: position 40,457,558 of record JALIRH010000004.1, on the reverse strand, counting down.
CAAATTGGGCTTGTAGCTTCCCATTGTCTCTTTTTTTGCTTCATTGTCTGCCCTGTCACACTATGGCCTCCTGAGTCTCCTATTTTTCACGGGGCCACATCTGCCTAGAGACACTTAGATATCCTTATGTGCATGTATACATGTTCCACATGTGTATATATCTTACATCTCTCAGCATTTCTGGTCATAGCTGAATTTATCTCAATTCAAACTTACACAGCCTGTCAAAATGAAAGCAGGAAAAGGCTTTCTGTGTGACCATTTGGACTTCTTACTCTATCACTGACAGTCATCAAATCTAGCCATCCTAAGATTTGATGACTGCCAGTGATGAGTAACAACTGTCAGGTGGACATCATCTAGTCCATTCCCACGGCTCACACAGCAGCATTCCAGTTACACAGGACTTTGTTCAGTCAGGTTGGAATATCTTCAGGGACAGACACCATGGAGTTCCATATTGGAACCAGTAGTGATGTGGCATCAGTGAAACCATTTCCCATGGAAAACATCTTAAAGTCTGCAAACTGAAGCATGTTTTTTGTTTGTTTTTTTCTCATTTGGTTCCACATCTTGTAGAAAGAGAAATAGAAGTAGAAAACGTGTATAAGGGGGAAAAAAAACACATTATTGGAGGGGTTAATCTGACAGGAGGAGAGAGATCTAAAAAGCAGGAATTTTGGAGGGTATTAATGCTGATTAGTTTTCTGTGGTTCTTCTTTAATATTTCTGCATACTTTCAAGTAATGAGAAGGCTGTGCCCTCTCTTTCCTTGTACTGAGTTTGCTACTTGACCCCTAATGGGTTTGAATTTTACTGATACTTTTGAGGATGCTAACAAGTCTATCGAGAAGGATTCCTATTATCATTTGAAATTTACAGCCACATGCTATACTGGGTAAATTGAGTTTATTCTCATTTCGTATATAAATCCTAAAATCCTACAAAATTAGATGCAGAAATACACCATTTGCTTAGAAGTACAAGTAAATCACCACAGAATATGCAGAGTTCTCACTAGGTTGAAGGCATAGGCTTATGAAGACATCCTTATTCCCTCCTCTCACTTTTTTCTTTAACTTATTTTCAACAGGATAGCTTGTCAGATCCACCCTAAGCCACTTGAGGTTCATTTAACTGAAGATTTAATCTTGCAGAATTGAATCCTCCTACACTATATCTTATGCTTGGATGGATCTATGGATAACTGGACAGGTGTAAGTATGAATGATAATGTATCACTATATTAGCAAATGTTGCCTTCATATTCAGATTTCTGAAGAAAACTGGTCTGTAATGAAACTTTGATTAGTTTTGAGTCAAATACAGTAACTCTACTGACACCTATGGAGTACACAGTTGTTGTTTGGGTTTTTTTTTTTTGTTTGTTTGTTTTTGTTTTTGTTTTTAGAAAATATTTAAGGTGAAGTTTTACACAGCTAAGCTTAAGAAAGTAACATTGTCTTCTGCTTTCTGGAACCATGTTTTAGATCTTAAAAGCAAATAAAGCTTAACCATAACATTATTATAGTTTCTATATAGGGAATTGGCTAAAAAATTACTAACCATCATTTTCAGAATTTCAGAAACATTATTTGAGAAGGGAAAAAAAATTGATTTTTCTTCAAAATAAATAATTTGAAATAAACTTTTGCTTTCTGCTTCTCTTATGCTACAGTACTGTACTAATGTAGTAATAACATACAATAACATATCTTTCATATATATACATTAAAGACTTAATTCCTAACAGCACAATGTTTTTTAGCTACTTCTAAAAATCAGCTCCATCAGAGTTGAAACAGAAAAAAGAAAGAGAGAAAGAGAGAAAGAGAGAAAGAGAGAAAGAGAGAGAGAGAGAGAGAGAGAAAGAGAGAGAGAGAAAGAGAGAAAGAGAGAAAGAGAGAAAGAAAAGAAAGAAAGAAAGAGAGAAAGAAAGAAAGAAAGGAAGAAAGGAAGAAAGAGAGAGAAAGAGAGAGAGAGAGAGAGAGAGAAAGAAAGAAAGAAAGAAAGAAAGAAAGAAAGAAAGAAAGAAAGAAAGAAAGAAAGAAAGAAAGAAAGAAAGAAAGAAAGAAAGAGAGAGAGAAAGAGAGAAAGAAAGAGAGAAAGAGAGAAAGAGAGAAAGAAAAGATGACTGTAAGTAATGAAAAAGACTACCAATTGAAATCTCAAGGGAAATAAGTAGAGAGGGGTGAATGTGATCACCTGGTCAGAAGTTGCCACTCTTTCAGCTCTGAGATCTGCAGTGTCTGAAATTAGCTAGAACCAAACTAGCACTTCATTCAACATGTGGCACATTGCAAACAGCACGGTCTCCCCAACAATGCAGGGAAGACTTGAAGAGGAAAGAGCACAGTTGGCTGAAATCTTAATACTGCACAAATTGAAACCCAGGATTCTCCATCTCTTTTGACCCTAAAGCAACTTTTTTCTTTCAAACACTAAATTTAGAAAGAAATCCTGTAAGCTAAGCGAAGAGAGGATTTGGTATGGAAGAACTAACATTATGCTGAAAAGAGCATGAGTTTTCTACAGAGGCTGCATCAGTAATTATCAAGTGGTAACAGCATTGTTATGATTACAATATTTTTCTCTATCCATCAATTACTTACATTCTAATAAATAGTTTTACTTCATAAAATAAAATAAAATAAAATAAAATAAAATAAAATAAAATAAAATAAAATAAATAAGGACAGCTTGTGAGTCTTCTCTTCAGGGTAGTTGAAATAGAAGTGCTCCCACAAGAAAAGCAGTAAGTAATGGTACAGCCACAATGCTATAAGTACCTGGAAGTGCCATACCCCATTTGACATGAGTGCAATGAGTGCAGCAGGAAGGAGGAAAAGGGCTAGCACTGCCTGTGTTTTATTATTTCCTGGCTATACTGCCAATGCTCTGTAAGATCTTTGGAAAAACAAACAAACAACAAAAATGGAAATAAAATGTATGTGTCAGAAAGACATTTTGATCTGTGGATTAAAAAGCCATAAATGAAATTGAATCTCAGGGCTAAATACAAGAAAAACACTGGAAAACAAAAAGTAAAAACTGGCTTGACTGATTATGGGAATCCCTCCTTCAGCGACTGGCACTGGTGAGATGGCATTGCCTCAGACAGCATGGAGCAATGCATTAAAAAGACTGACCAGTTATGTTACACCTTGAAGTAATAATGTATTCTTGAAGCAAAATGTTGTATTAAGTTACTGTATAGGAATTTGAGGTCTATGGATACACAGAATGGAAGAATTTCAAATGAGCAGCAGAGTTTGTCCTAAGTATAGTCACTTCAGTTCAAAAATGAATGGGCTTGCAGGCATGTGGTAGAGAATAGTTAAAAATGACTGGAGTACTCTTCAGATTATTGAAGCAATCTAGGAAATCTAAATTGGTCTACAGTGCCCGTGCCCAGAGCACCCAATTCACTTCCAAAATGAAGTGCTCTTAACAGAAGAAAAAAAAAAAAAAAGTAAAAAAAAAAAAAAAAAAAAGTGAAGCATTGCATTTGGAAAGGATCAGAGCTCTGGGCATGCCCTATGTAGAACAATTTAAAATTACTGAAGCACTTCAGCCTTTTTTTTTTTTTTTAAACATGAGCTTCTTTTTGGAAGGGAATCAAAAAGCATTCAGTCATTGTAGGCAAACTCATGAATGATTTAAAAATTGAACCCTATGTAAAACAAAAGGGGGAGGATAATTAAAATTACATTAATGTCCTTCTGCCCTGAAAGCCACTGATAGCAACAGAGAGATGGAAGAGAAAACAGATAAAAGAAGAAAAAAAATAATAGTTTAAAGGATTAAAAGGAATCATAGGGACATCTCTGACCTGGTCTGAATGCTTTGCAGACATTCACAAATCAATACACTGCTGGAGAAATAGGATGGTCTTGGGAACAATCCATGGTGACCCTATCTACTCACCTTTGGCTATAAGAACTTCCTTCACATCACGGAAAATGCCTCTCTTCCTTCCTGGTTGTAGCTGAGTGCCTGCTCCCTTAACAGCTGCACTTGCCCACAACCGCTTAACAACTTTTTTGTATGGATTTTTCTTCCTTTGGTCCAAGATATCTTTCTCAGACCAATTCTAAAGATTTTGTTGTGACTTAGTCAGGGTTAAAGCTCCAGATCTTCAGTGTGTAAGAGCTGAAGGAATTTCAGCTTTCATTTAAAATGAGAGTGAATTTTCATTCCCTCCAGTCCATCAGAAAAACTTGGAAATGCATCCCTGAAAAGATACAGACTCAAAATTCCATCAGGCAAATAGTTCTCCCCCTTTTCACTCTCCCCACACAACCGAAATTATTTTTAAAGCTCAGTATCAGAAACTAATTTCACAACTTCACAACACACTGTTTTGGTGGTCTACTTTTGCTTTACCCCTCTCACAGTGTGCAAAACTTCTTGAAACAAAATGAAATGGAGAACTTGGCAAGGAAAGGAGCCCACTGGAATCCAGGAGCCACTAGAATCCTTCCACATTGAAGCCAGCACCCTGAAAAGAATCCAAGCAGGGGTTCATGGATGTGGTACTGAGGAACACTGCAGGTCTCTCTCTAAGAAAAGGGGAAGAGTCAGCATCACTGCCAGCAAAATTAGGGCTGTATTCCAGCACTAAGAAATGTACATGCTTTTATGTATTTGCCACATGGCTCTGCTGTGAGGCAGCACATGTGTTGTGGCTGCACAGCATGGATAGAAATGAGCACCCGGCTGGAGGAGTGCTGCTGGCAGAGAGGGGTCTGTGGGGCCCAGACCTCACCCTGATATTGTTGTCATCAGTCTGCTTCACAGTGTTCCTGCCCACAATACAAAATCGTAAAATTCTTAGAGTTTGAAGGAGCCATTACAGGTCATCTAGTCCAACCCCCCTGCAATGAACAGGGACATCCGCAGACAGATCATGTTGTTCAGAGGCTGGTCCAACCTGGCCTTGCAAGTCTCCAGGGACAGAGCATCCACCACACTTCTTGGCAAACTGTTCTAGTGACTCACCATTCTCACTGTAAAAGACCTTTTCCTTATGTCCAATCTAAATCTACCCATTTTAAGTTTGAAATCATTTCCCCTCATTCCGTCACCACAGACCTGATGAAGAGTGCCCACTTCTTTTCTGTAGCTTCCCTTTAGATACTGAAAGGCCACTCTCAGATCACCTTGGAGCCTTCTCTTCTCCAGGCTGAACAGTCCCAGCTCTTTCAGCCTGGCCCATGGAAGCAGACAACAAAACCCTAGGAGATAACCATAAAAAGGTTACACTGAAATCTGACAAAAGGGACAAGGGGCAGAAGGATTGACCACTGCCTTAGCTATAGAAGATGTCCATGTCAGCAGGGGAGCAATTGTTGAAGACTGAAACCTTGTTCTCCCACAGCTCTTCTGAAAAAAATCCACAACAAAATTTCCTACATATATCTGTCCACAAGAGGAAAAATTCTATAAAAGAGGATGTTCTTGTCAAACACACCTCTTGTTCATGAATACCCTTGGAAAACAAAGATATCTTTTAAGGAGAGTCAGCTACGAATGCAAAACAAGATTTTCCTTGCCGAGACCAGAGTCAGTGTTTGCTCAGTGGAAAAGCAGGTGACACAAGACAATCTGCAAGCAGCCGAAGGCTGATGGAAAGCTTGTTTGTGCTCTGTGCACTAGAGAAGTTGTTCAGGAACAGTTACGTAAAGATTAGCCCTGTAACGCTGCCAAATGCTTCGTGTTATTATGTGTTGTGTTGGTGCCAGGCAGCCCCACATGTCATAGCTGCCTCATAGGGCAGTTTTAACATGCACACCCACATTTTCAGAGAGCTCAGGGAAAAATGAAGAAAAAAAAAAAAAGCTCACAAAAAATCCACAAAGGAGCCAACTCTGACCTCGTTCGCATGGCTGCCACCACTGATTCCTGTCATCTTGTACCTGCCTGAGTGCAACCAGCATAGAGCCGGAAAGATGCATCCACCTCATTTTGGAGATGGTTGTCCTCACCTCCCCTCCTCCTCCTGACCCATCATGTCCCCTCAGAGAATCCCAGCTGTGTGGATAAAAAAAATAAAAGTAGCAACTCAACCGTGTGGGAGCATACAAATTTAATGTTGGTTAAATACGAAGGCATCTAAATAACACAATGATTGGAGTTATGCAGGTCATAAGTCTAGGGAGTAAGTAGCTCACAGACTTTCTTCTCTTTCATCCCTTGCTCCGTTTTCTTCACAAAAGTTCATTAAACAATGATTCTTTCTCCTTTAAAAATTTATGAATGAATTATATGTTCATGAAAATGAGAGAGTAAAAAGCATTGGCCTTAGCCAGACACAGTGTAGTCTGGCACTGCAGCTTCCCCCATACATGTTCTTCTGCCAATATACCTCAAGTCTGACCCAAAATGCTGCTCCCCTTGGTGCATGCAACCTCACAGGGAGAGAAGCTTGACAATTACTGATGTGGGTATTACCACAGTGGGATGTACCTTTCCTGTCAGAGTGGACGTGGAGCCCAAGACCCAGAGAGAAATGTTCCTTCCTCAGCCAAACTGCTTTTATTTGCGCAATGCAGGTCTCAGTTACGAGAATGCGGCAGTGATATGGAAAAACAGGAGTCTGTCTGCAAACATAAAAATGAACATAAAAGAGTATCATAAGTGGCTTCATTCTCTTCTAAGGCTTATATCATCATTGAGCTGAAGATTTCCTGATGAGAAAGGGGCAATAACTAGTAAACTATGAGTGTTTTTTGGTTTTCCTGAGTTGCAGAGAGTGAAGTGGAATTGATTTGGATCACATATAAATTATTTACTTAAAATATAAAATTTTATTATATTTAACATGTATAAGTAACAAAACATATATATTTATTCACTACAACATAAGAAAAGAGGGCAACAAAAACATAATAAGCAGTAATTAAAAATTTTATATAGCACTTTCTATGCATACATTTCTAGTACTTTACAAAATAGTAAGTTTCCCCTTGTTTCTCTATCTCCATAGAATTATTTATTTTTGTTTACATTATTAAACATATTTTATGTTTATTTCTTTGCAGTGTCTTCATTTTTTATTTTTGACATCTTCTCTTTTCCATAATCTTTATTCTCACTTATTTTTAGTTTTGCATCTGTTTTTTCCAACTCTTACAATTCTTTTCATTATTTTGTATTGCTGTGTCTCCTCCTCTCTGTTGTTTTCCTGTTTGCTTGCCCTTTCCCTACATCTCTTCTTCTTTATCCCTTGCTTTATCTGTTCATGTCTCTGACAGTGATTCTTTCCCTTCCCAGTTCTGTTTTCAAAGACCCCATATCCTGTTCTTTACTGTGATCATCTCATTTGTCATGTTCCCTTCCTTCTCTTCTGCTTTTATTATTTATACAACACATTGCAATAGTGTCCAGAGATTTAATCTCGACTATCTCTTCACCACCATCACCCTTCTCAGTAATCTACATGGACAGGGACATTCTCTATCTCAAGCACCTTCTCTTTTCCATCCTCTGTCCTCAGATTGGGTTTGGTTGACAATGGAAATGATGCAGAATAGGATCTGACTGCAAGACTATGTGATGTGGAAAAGGGGCCACGCCAGTAGATGACCTCCAGGAGGAACACCCATAGTCTCTTCTAACATGTCTAACTTTTCCAAAATCAGATTGGCTAGGTAACCAACAGATTCCAGCATTCCTTTTCTTATTGGATGGCTGTCACCAGAAGAAATGCTCTTCTGCAGGACTGCCCTCAAGATTAAGCCTACAAGGAAAGCTGTCTACACATGTCTGGCACAGCAGACTCCACCATAAGGAGGATAAATATTACAAAAAAAAAAAAATTAATGTGTTGGGAGAGAAAATGATTCAGATCATCCCATGGCTAAAAAATTGAACATCTTCCTAAGTATTTTTAAAGGAGTAAGTTTGATGATAATTAGATTAAAATAAATAAATAAATAAATAAATAATAAAAATAATACCACCACTGTGGAACTTTCTGGGTTGCAGTGGGAGGATTTCTGGCAGCTTCTTAGCTGTGGTATGGTTCTATGGTCTCCCCTGATTTGCTATTACTTGCCTTGAGCTAAACAGTGTGTTCAGAGAGCAATCTTTGGCCTTAGGAAGCTGAATCTTCCCATGGATTTACAATTCCAACCCCTAAAATTCTGTGATTGTGTAATTTTGAGAATCACGTCATCCTAGATTTTGTGGCTGGGACCTCAACAGTAGAAACAGCATCTGCTACCCTCTAGAAGGATAAAATGTAGCTCTTCATTAGTTGTACCAGTGCCAAAGAAAACCCAGGTAACTGGGACATGTGGAACTTCCCTTACTTTGACAGGCAGCATTGTGTGTTTCAGCTAAGTCTTCAATCCAGAAGACTGTAAAACCAAAGAAATTAAATGAAAAAAAAGGTTGGAGTGACATAAAGAAAAAGTGGCTGCAGGAACACCAGAACAAGGCAGGGTGGGAGAGGGAAGGGAGATGCAGAGATTGGAAGGAAACTGGAGGTTTAAGTGGTTTAAAAAAAAGCAACCTATGGAAAACAAAAGAACCAAAAGGTGGTCCTGCAGTTGCTGTTTTTTTGTTTTTCCTCTTCTTTTAATTGCTACTTCTTTCCCCTTTTGTTCTTGGAAACAAATGGGTCATAAACCATCATCATAAGCCTTTCAGTTTTCTGGCTACAAGTAATACTGTGACATAGTCAGAATATTTGGAATGGAGACCTAAAAACACTAACCAATATAAAGCCAGTTTTTATATTTTCCATCTCAAATATCTCTCCCAGGTATGCTACATCCCTAGATGCACATTATACTAGCTTGGCCACTTTTATATGCTTCCATCCTCTTTTGTAACAAGTGATGGATATTTAAAGCCTATTCACACAAATCTGGGAGATAAAATCAGAGGTTGTAGTCAAATCTACACTGGCCAGCGGCAAGAAAAAAAAAAGAAAAAAAAAAATTTTGATGTCAGAATTTTATCTTTCCAGTCCTGTGTAATGTGTGGAAGTTTTACTCTGGAATTTTGAAAGTCACTGGGGAGCAGATACACAGCCATCTAATAGATCAGACCATTGGAAACTGTTTTTTTTCATGGGGAAAAGATAGTTTTGTACTAATACAGCATTTGATGCCACGAGCAAAGATATATATTTATGCTGGAGATCCTTAGCAGTATAAAAAATAGATCAAGAGGGTTTTTTCTGTTATTATTTTGGAAATGGAAAATGAATGGAACTTAATATGTTTGAAATGCTTGTAAATTTTTAAATATAAAAACCCAGCATCCCATATCCTATCAACCTGTAAATCAAATTATTAACTTAGCATAAGTATTAAAAGAAGCCCAGCTGTTACTGCATCCAGGAAATGGGAGTGGATAGGGAAAGAGAAGGAGTGAAATTAAAGGGGAAAGACTATTATTTTCATGTATTCAAGTTCTGACATAAAAATGGGGATTTTGTCTGTTAAATGTCGATGTGCACAAAATCATAGCCAGGTCTAAATGCCTTAGTCATGGCAGGGGGTTAAAAAAAGAGAATATTTGAGAATAATGTGAATTAAAAAGGCAAGTTAGTTTAAATTTCTGTTTGGTAGGGCCTGAGGCCTACAACTCCGATGGGAATACACCGTAGCCGGAGGGCTGATGAATGCCCTTAATGAAGTTGGACAACCTGGAATACATGCATAAAATGATTTTAAATATTGATATGATGTCATTGTGTGTCTGAAGATATTGAAATGTTCATTTTCAGAGCTAGACAGGTTGTGTCTAATTTATTATGGGGAGGGGAATGATTATTTACATTTTTTAATGTAGCAATAAAACAATTATGGGATTTAGGGAGAGAAAAAATATTCATGCCTCTTGGAGAGAAAAAAATCATGTTGCGATAGAAATTACTTAGAGTAGCTTACACCAGCAGATATTAAGAAATACACTTTCCCTTTTCCCTTCCTTGATAATTGAGGTAATACATTCATAAAGTATGTAAAGTAAGAGGACCCTTTGACCAATGTTAATTATACTTAACCTGCTTCATGTATAGTAGAAGGAACAGCTCAAATATATCACTGGGGACAACTAACTCACCCATACATTCTGGATGTGTCTATTATAACAATTCCATGACATTGCCTGGCTCTCAGAACAATTCTTACCGTGAAGAAGAGGAGACGTGGTGTTATAATGGTGCGTTCAGTTCCGTTGTGATATGAAAGTTTTTACGGAGAATGCCTCAGGGCAGCTGTCTGCCTTGTGTGTTCAGTATCACGGCTGTATAACACACACGGGTGGGAGCATATTAAAGCCTGAGCCACTGCAGTCTGTTGGAGGTTGCTGGTGCTAAGGTCCCATCCTGATGATCTCCAGATCAACTTAAAAATGTACAGTCTTTGCAAAAATTGCTGAGGATCTTTTTTTTCTTTTAACTTGTACTTTTTTCCCTGGCTGATACTCATTCCTACCTGAGAAGAGAAAGATATTTGGTTACATTTCAGCTCTGATATAAGTTAGAGCAGCGACCTTACATATGGAGATGTTTTGAAGGAATTTTCTGATTGGGATTGTCTGCTCCTATAATATATACCAGCAAGCAGGAATTAAACCTTTCCCACCTCTCTGTTTCCTTGTCCATCTTTCATGTCAGTGGTTTAAGAGTTTAACAGACCAGTTAAGCACATGTTTAACTCAGAGCATCTCATTGTGGCTATTTATCTTCATAACAATGTGCAACTTCTTGCTAATTCATGCTGTGTGATTACAGAGTAACAGACAATAGGTCCTTCAAAGAAGATACATTCTGCATTTTCTTGTTCCACTTAAAAATTACAGATAGTTAAAATTATTCCTATGGCTTAGGCATAGAGTTCTTGCATTGTCCAGCCTTGAGGTTAGATTCAAACTGACAAAACTCATTCAGGAAAGCAATGGCAAAAATCTGGAGAAACCCCCTCCTACAGGTAGTCATTCCTTCTTATTCATCACATATACCAATAATGACAGTAATGACAGGAAGTGAAGCAGAGATAGAGATATTTTGCAAAAGTCTTAAAAGAACTAAAAAAAAAAAAAAAAAAAAAAAAATACAGAGAAGGGAAGCATGGATGCATGGATAAGAGCAAAGAATATCTGTGAAAATTAACATTTTTCAATGAGAAGGATGAATGACTGAGGAGGACTTCACACAAAGGTAAAAGATCACAAATGGCCCAAAGAAAGCATGTAGACATTGATTTTTCCCATTCCTACTGTATCAGAAGGAAGAGGCACTGGACCAAATGAGTAAAGACCACGTTTACAGCAGAGGAAGACATTTATTCCACAGAGCGCCTAGTGGCACAACATTCTGCTGTGTAAAGGTTATAAAAGGCCAAAAATGCTTATAGAATTAAAAAAAAAAAAAAGGACAAATTTCAGAAGGATAGTTTTTTTAAGTCTGGATATAACCTCTGATTCAGGAAAAAAACATCAATTGGAAAAAAAAAAAAATCACTTTACATGTCTCCTGTTTCATCTGCTTTTCCTCTAACTATTCATTCCTGTTAATACCAGACAGCAAACAATGCCAGAAACACTGACCAGACTTTTATGAACAGCTATAATGCATACACAGCCTTCAGATATGCATCAGTTCACCTTCACTTGTTAGCTACTGGAAAGCGACCTGATCTCTGGCGCTCTTGTCCCATTTCATCCAAACAGGAACAACTATTACTTGGGAATTGGTCTGCGACTATCTCCCAGCTCAGAGCACAACAGATAGAGAAGTGTTTCCACAGGCTCTCAGTGCATGCATTTGTGACTGCCATGCATGTTCCTAGTTAGCCTTCCAAGTGAATCCTCAGCTTCCTAGCACAGCCATATTTCACACCTTAGCAACTTTCATATCTTAGCAACTACTTGTTTCTTATGTTTTAGATCACATATGTCATAGTTGTTTTCAACTAATTTCAATTAAGAAATGGCTCAAATCTCACAATTATTCCAGCTATCCTCTTAACTGAAGTGATTGCCCTAGAAGGAGTGGCATTTGGATCTCAATTTGGTAATCAAATAGCCAAACTATGTGATTACCCTATATCAAATTAGGCACTGTTCACCAGCTGACACCCCCAACTAATGCCTCCTGCCACTAATTAACTTTATTTCCACTTCCTTTAATGTAGCTACCTGTTTTCAAGCTGCTAACTGGATTTACATGCCTTTCAGCTTCGTCTTTCTGATAAATGTCCTGCATTCCTCTTGATCTTCACCCATACTTTCCAGCACCAGACCTCTCTCCTTCTGCCCTTCTTTTCTCTCTTGCCTTGCATACACTTCTACTCTCAATTTTCACCTCTGAAAGAAACATGCAGAATGATTTTAGCTAGTACAGAAAAAAAACATTGGGAAAAACACCTCTGAGAAACAGTGGAGCTCTGCCTTTGAATAGAAAGGTCTCCCCATCACAGAGGCATACTGGGCAGGCTGAGGTCAGGGCTCTGACTGCAGGGAAATTCCTAAACGTCACTTGTTCAGAGTTGAGAGAGTATGACCAGCAGTGGGGAATGGTGACTTGAGTCTAGAATATCCTCTCTCGAGGAATGTGCAGGGAGAGGGTATGATGCAACATAGGGAGCTCAGCTGGAGCACAACATGCCTGCACATGAGGAAGTGGCAGCACTACAGGAACATATAACGTGCTATGGCCTCTCCAACTATTCTATTAGAGACACCAAGTTATCTGGCACATGCCAAAGCAACCCTCAGACATCTGCAAAAGATGTCAGTGGAGCTGTGTGCAAAGGTTGTACGGTAAAACAACAGCCTTATCCTCTCTGCTTGTTAGAGACAGCCTGGCTGAACTCCATCCGAATTGCCCTGTTCCCTTTGTTTGGCTTAAGGCTTTTTGGCTTTTAGGCCGATGAGTTTCAGAAACCATTCATAGCAATTATATAATAATATATAGGACTATATCATATGCATTGCTAGGAAAAACAGATGGACTTTAGCATCAGTCATACAGGACACAATAGAAATTCAGAAGACACTGCAGTAGTTACGTCTTTTTCTGGGAACAACAAAAGCATGGTAAAAAGCTGCTTTTAAAAAGCTTTAAAATGATCCTAAATATCAACATTATTTTAAAACATTGCAACATTTGTAGAATAGAAATGTGATCTTAGTTATCTAAAAGTGTTCAGGAAAGAGAAATGTAGCATTATTTTAATGGTCTTAAAATTGAGGGAATAAACTTTAATTCATGTATTCAATTGAAAAAATTATCTGAATACAATTGTAATTCAGAGTTAGTGAAAATATGTTTCAATTCACATTTAACTTTGTGACATTTTTGTATTGTAACATGTTCAATTCCAAAATTATTTAATGTATTTTGTTTCTTCTTTTATGAGTCAACTGAAAAGCTTTCTACAATATGGGTCATAACAAAAATTCTCATTCCTAAGCTTCCTAAAGAATTGTGTTCAGACAGGCAATTTTTTTGTGTGTGTATAAAAATCACCCCTCTATTTGTTTTTTCTTAATCAGAGAACATCTTAAGTGATGGACAATAAAATCTGTCTGAAGAGCTGCAAAATTTTTAGAATGTACTTCCAAGGCTGATTCAAAAATTACACAGTATAATATATATTACAACAGATTGTCTAGGCTGTCTTAGAAGAAATCATTGATAAAACTGAGTAAACCAGCACTGGCCTTGATGGAATAGCATTGGCACAAAAGAAATAATGCAGTAATGCACTCCCAAGAATTGAGAGCTAATAGAGAGCAACATAATGGATATTACCCAGGACGTAATACCCTTATTCTCATACATACCACCTCATTTCACATCAGAATGCAGACAAGCTCAGAAGAGAACTTGTGGGAGGAGAGGGGGAGGATGAAGGATGGGAGTTTGTCCGTGAACAGATACATTTGATTCACTAGAGAAACCTCTCAGGCCCAAGAGCAAGACATAGATTCAGAGGCAGTATTTGTGAATTTTAAGGAACTCTCACCAGCTAATGAATTTTCCAGCACTCCTTTCCAGATCTGCCTCCGAGTTTTGTTGCTCCTCTCTAAGCTCCCTTCCCATCTTAATATGGAAAGTACCATACAGGTAAATGTCTGAAAGCAAGAAATAACCCCGGGGACAAATCTGAATTGGTTGAAACAACCAATTCACTCCTGAGAAATTTGTCTGGATCTGAATAATTTAACAAAAGAACGTTGGGTGGTTCAGTCACTTTTCTTACCCTCGTGCTGCTTGCTGCTCTTGTGCATCAACCTTCACATGCTGTAAGTTCTCAGGAGTGAGAGAGCCACTATCCCAGATTTTGCAGTTGGGGGCTGAGCCAAGAAACGACAAAGTATCCTGACAGAGGGAAAAATGGGGTTCTTAGTTTCTCTAAGCTCCTATTATTTTCTCTAGTGCTTTACCTCCTCACATCTGTAAATCCTACTGTGTTTCTGTCTGAGTATCTGTACCCTCCCAATACTTTCTATTATCTGCATTCCTTTGCACTGCAGGACAGATACCTGTATCTGTTGTCATGCATGTTCAGGTGGTAATTTACAGTACGGGGACACAGCTGCAAAATGTTAACGGCATAATCAGGCACCATCCTCTGCTCACTCTGCACTCGTGGCTGAATGGCTACAGGCAAAGGACAATCAGTCCCCAGGTTCCTGGGCAAAGTACAAACCTCTCAATTCTGCCATTGATTTGTCAGGAGATGTATACTCAAGTAGGTGGTTCAGAAGAGGATCCTTTAGGAAGAGTGTGGTCAGATTGACCTCACTTTCACTGAGCTGACAGTCTGGTGAAGAAAGTTAAACTGAGTATCAAAATCATCAGCAAAAAACCTCCTCTTTCTTTGATTGTACAGTTTAAGAGGAGCCATTCGAGCTCAATTTATTCTCTACACAGGAACTTCATTGATTATCTCAGACATTCATGCAGGAAGGAAGATGAGATAAGAAAGTTCTTTTTTTCTTTTTTCTTTTTTTTTTTTTTTTAAGTGATTGCAAGATGGAGAAAACTGCTTTGTGAGTGTAATATATACCATAAAATTCCCTTTGTGTAATCTGCTTCTGAGAACTAAGAAGAGTTTACCTTTTCTGAACAAAAGGAACATTAAAGATGGGCTGATGATTACTGAGGGCAAAGATATGAACACTAGGATCAGGCTACATATTCAGATATTAGATTAACATATAAAAAATAAGATTTCTGGGGGACAGTATTACAGAGGTTCTTCCCTTATCTCCTCCTGCCAATCATCAGCACTAGGAAGACAGACTGATCACTATTTCTTCTTTTTCAAGGGATATTCTGCTTTGATATTGGGCTATTGACCATAATGGGATTTCCACTGACTTTGAGAGGTAATCAATCCCAACTAAAAACTGCTGCCATGAATAGAGATGGATGCTCAAATTTGCTCTACTAAAGTGACCACTCTACCAGCCTCAGTCCAGTGGTGAGGGAGATGTTTGAATGTAAATCCACATACCAAAGGCAGAGGCATGACATCTACAAACTTCACACCACGTAGGTCAGTGTTTACCAACAGCATATTTTCTTTGCCCAAAACGACAGCACTGAGGAAAGGGCAAGGAGAAAATATGAGGAAAGAGGGGCCGAAGAAAACTGGTCAGTATTCAATAACCATCTCCTCCAAGCCCAGAAGCAGTACATCCCAAGAAAAAGGAAGGCAAGCAAGAATGCCAGGAGGCCTCCATAGATCAGCAAAAAGATCCTACAAAAAGAAAGTCTGTGGGGAGTGGAAGCAGGAATGAGTTATCTGGGAGGACTACAAAGAAGTTGTCCAAGCAACCAGGGATCTAGCCAGGGATCAGGTTAGGAAAGCTAGAACACAGAATTAAATCTAGCCAGGAACATAAAGGGGTAGAAGAAATTCTACAGGTATATCAGTGATAAAAAGAAGGCCAGGGAAGATATAGGCCCTTTCCAGAAGGAAAATGGAGTCCTGGTCACAAGGGATACGGAGAAAAGTGAAGTGTTCAATGATTTCTTTGCCTCATTCTTCACCAGAAAGGGCTCTAGACACATTGCCCAAGCTGTAAAAAGCAAAGGTAAGAACTGTGAAAATGAAAATCTGCCCTCTATAGGTGAAGATCATATTCAAGACCATCTAAAGAACCTGAATGAGATTAATCTCAGGATTCTGAGGGAAATGGCTGATGAAATTGCCAAGCCACTATCTATCATATTTGAAAGGTCATGGCAGTCTGGTAATGCTTCCATTAACTGGAAAAGGGGAAAGATAACCTGCATTTTCAAGAAGGGAACAAAGGAACTACAGGACAGTTGGTGTCACCTCTGTGACTGGCAAGATCATGGAGCAGATCCTCCTGAAGTTCCCACACATGAAAAATAAAGATGAGGTGATCGCTGGGAACCAACATGGCTTCACAAAGGGCAAGTCATGCCTGACAAAACTGATGGCCTTTTATGATAGAATTACAGAATCTGTGGATAAAGGAAGAAAAACTGATGTCATCTACCTGGACTGTATAAAGTGGCTGACACTGTCCCACATGGTATCCTGGCTGCCAGATTGGAGAAAAATGGATATGACGGATGGACCACTCACTGAATAAGGAATTGGCTGGATGATTGCTCTCAGAGAGTTGTGGTCAGCAGCTCAGTGTCCAAGTGGTAACTGGTGATGAGTGACTGTTCCTCACGGATTGGTGTCTGAGGAATACTAAGAACAAATGCAGCTTAGGCAGAGAATGGCTTGAGAGCAGCCCTGAGGAGAAGGCTTTGAGACTGCCAGCTGATGAAAGACTAGCATGAGCTGCTAATGTGTGCTTACAGCCCAGACAGACAACTGTATTCTGGGCTGCATCAAGAGAAGCGAGATCAACATGTCAAGGGAGGTATTTCTGCCCCTTTGTTCTGCTCTGCTCTCATGAAACACCAAACTGGAGCATTGAGTCCCCAGCACAAGAAGGACATGGAATTGTTGAAGCAAGTCCAGAGGAGGGCCGTGAAGATGATCCAGCTTTGTTGATCTAGAGGCTGGGAGAGCTTAGGCTCTTCACCTAATCATTGACTGAGAAAAAAATTGGAGGGGAAAGCCAGCTCATTCAAAATGCCTTTGTGTTTTTTCCATTTGTGCCAGTCCAGCCCTTTGGCACAGGACAAAGTGACTTCTGAAATTTATCAGTCACAAGTGGCACTATAGAGCTGTTACACTTTGTGGTCCTACTCATAATCTCTTTGCTGACAGCAGCTGAGAATTATCATAGGGACGCCTAGAATAGTTACACCAAAAAAATCACCTACATTGGAGTCCTTCATGACCAGCTGAGTAGCCTTTAAGACTCTTTGGCTAAACAGTTTGAAGAAGAGATTAATCCCACTCATATCTTAGAAGAAAGATCATCTCTATGGTCTCAGATAGTTCTGCTGCCTTAGTTTATGTTTGTCTATTCTTATTTTGCAGGTGACTTCAGTAGGGTCACAAAAGAGCTGGCTGTATCTATTTCAAGTATTAGGAGCTGCAAAAGGAACTGAAAGTGTGCCTCAGGGAGGAGCTAAATAGATCTGTATGCACATCGTCTATATCTGTCTAGAACAGCATTTGACTGGTGAAAGCATAGGCTATTCAGCATAGATGCAAAGGACTCTTAAATTCCAATACCTTCTCTTACATCAACCCTTTTGGCCTTGTGCAAATCTAACTTTTTTTTTTACTCCTATCATTTATCTTCACAAATGAAAATAAAACCATATCAGCTATGTCATACTAGCACTGAATGTTTGCATACTACTATTGAATTTTACCATAGGTTTATGCAAAGGTGTGTTTTCTGAGAAAGAGCTTATAGCAAAGCTGTATTTTGAACACCTTTTGAAAGCTCAGATCAACGTAGAATATTCATGTTTTGCATTTCTCTGGCACATGCATGTAGGATATAGTACTTCCTAACATTTATTATCTCCCAAATGCTCTGAAGCTGACAAATCAAGCATTATTAAATGGGCATTTTAAAAAAATTGCTCAGCTGCTAAACCAATCACTGTAGGTTGCAGCTCAAAATGAAGTTGGAAATCTGCACCTTTTAATAAAACAATCTGCTTGAGAGCTGATGATATTTGGTTATGGAATTTATCTGTAAATATAATTAAAAATTCAACGAGAGAGTGCTCTGAACTGAGGGGTAAATATTCAGCACGATGCAGAGTGCTCAAGCTACATGATTCCCATTATCGTTAATGGGAGTCCTACAGCTAAATCCCTAAGCATCATGCTAAAAATTTACCCCCTAGTGTTTGCAGATGGAACAAAAGGATTATTGTACATACCAGCAGAAAATAAAGTTACCACTGATATTTTGACCAGAAAGCTTCCAACAGGATCGATCAGTGAAAGATTTAGCTTTCTAATTTCCCCACAGATTCTTTCTTTGGGGTTTTTCCCATTTAAAGAAGCACGTTTTATTTTTATTTAATTCACTTCCATTTACTGGTTTTCACATAATCACATCATGGAATCATAGAATAGCTCATGTTGGAAGGAATCTTAAAGATCATCTAGTTGGAACCCCATGCCATGGGCAAGGACACCAAGCACCAGATCAGGCTACCCAGAATCTCATTCAACCTGGCCTTGAATGCCTCTAGAGACAAGGCATCCAGAACTTCTTTGGGAAGCCTCATGATCCTGAGTTAAGCATTTCTTCCTAACTTCAAATCTATCTCCTCACCTCCCCTCTTTTAGTTTAAAGCCATTTCCCCTTGTTCTATCACTATCAGACTGTCATCAACTCATCCAAACATGTTTTTGTGATAGTCATTAGGTCATAGGGCTCCTCTAAGAAGGTAATACAGCTGAAAGCCTAGCTGAAATGCCCCTATACCGGTCCATGCGGCATGGGAAATAAAGAGGAGAAACTGAAAACTGTGGTGCTATTGAAAAACTGCAATTTTATTACTTTAATGTAAACATAGTGGGATTACTCACATTCCTGGAATACTGTGAGCGAGGGCTAGGAGCTTTTTAGAACGGATTGCAGAGGTAGGAGAGGTGGGGGAGTTGTCCTCTATGATAAGAAGCAGATAGACTATGAAGAGCTGCCCCTAAGAAACACACATAAGGAGGTTGAGAGCTTTTGGTTTAAAATTAGGAACCAGACCTGTAAGGGGCATCAGGTGGTTGAGGTCTACTAGCAGCTATCTGATCAAAGGGAATCTGTTGATGAGGCCTTCCAGCTTCAGCTTCAAGAGGCATCATGCTAGCAGGCTCTAATTCTGGTGGGGGATTTCAACCACCTAAATATCTGCAGGGAAAAAACATGGCAAGCTGCAAGCAGTCCAGGAGGCTCCTGGAGTCCATTGGTGACAACTTTCTGGTTCAAGTATTGGACAAACACACCAGAGATGAAACATTGCTCACCAGTGCAGAAAAGACAATTAAAAAACATTAAGGTTGGCAGCAGCCTGGACTGCGGTGCCCATGTCTTGATCGAGTTGGTGGTGTTAGCCTGTCATGGAGCCATGTCAGGACCCTGAACTTCAGGAATCATTGGAAAAGTTCCACTGGGAAACTGTAGGGACTAAGGAATGGACCAGAGTTGGCAGCACTTTAAGGATGCCTCTCTGAGAGCAGAAGAATTTTCCATCCCCCAGAGTAAGAAATAAGCCAGACAAGGCAGAAAACCAGAATGTCTGAGCAAGGACCTGCTGAAGGAAAAAAGAGGAAAAGGATAAGCAGTGGTAGTAGGGATGGATGGCCTGAGAAGAATACAGGGATGGAGTCAAGAAAGTCAAGGCGTAGATGAAATTAAACTTGATTGAGGATGTGAAAAATAACAAGAAGGGATTCCTTAGATGCATTGGACAGAAGAGACAGGGAGAGGAGAATGAAACCCCTCTGATAAATGAAAAGGGAGAACCAGCCTCATACATGGAAAAAGCTGAGTACTTAACAAGTTCTTTGTGTCAGTCTTCATGGCCAGTTGGGATTCTTACAGCTCTGGTGTCCCTGAAGTTCTAAGTGGGAGCTAGGGGAGCAAAATCCTTCCCGGTATAAGAGAAGGTTCTGGGGGAGCCTCGTTGTCACCTTCCAGTACTTGAGATAACGCCTGAAAGGCTGGACACGCACACACTGCTGGCTCATGACTGAATGCCAACAGTATCCTGGGCTGCATCAAAAGAAAGTCAGCCAGCAGGGAGAGGAAAAGTGACTGAACCCCTCTGCTCTGACCTTGTGAGTCCTCACCTGGAATACTGTGTCGAGGCCTGGATCCCTTAGTACAGGAGGAACGCATAGCTCTTGGAGTAGGTCCAGAAGATTATCAAAGGACTGGAACACCTTTCCTATGAAGAAAAGTTGAGAGAGTTGGGCTTGTTTAACTTGCAGAAAAGAAAGCTCCAGGGAAGCCTCATTGCTGCCTTCCATTACTTGAAAGGAGCTTACAGACAGGAGGGGAACCAACTTTTTACACGGTTTAATAGTGATGGGACAAGGGTGAATGGCTTTAAACTAAAAGTTATGTTAGATGTTAGGAAGAATTTTTTTTTTTTTTCTTTTAATTCAGAGGGTGGTGAGGCACTGAAACGGGTTGCCCAGAAAAGTTGTGGTTGCCCCATTTCTGGCATCATTCAAGATCAAGTTGTATGGGATACTGGCCAGCTTAATTTACTGCTTGGCATCCCTGTCCACAACAGGGAGATTGGAACTAGGTGATCTTTAAGGTCCCCTCCAACTTCTATGATAGCTTTCTAATTGTACCACAGTTTCCAACTCCTCCTGCTTATTTCCCATATTTCATGCATCAGTGTAGAGGAACTTTACCTGGGCTTTTAGATACATTAGCTTCTTGGAAGTGCCCTCTCAAATTCCTCAGGGGCACAAGCCTGAGGTTTTCCCCTGCTGCTTCCTAAAGTGACAGTATTTCCTGGCTTTTCTCTGTTACAGAGTAGTGAATCCTCTTCCCCCATCAAATCTAGTTTAAATCTGTGGTGATAAGCCCAGACAACTTGTGGCTCAGTATATTCTTGACCAGCCCCTCCTGGTCAGTTGCATCCCATCCAACATCAGCCTGACCACTCTACCAAAGGTATGTCCTAGACTGTAGATCCCAAAGCCCTGACTCCTGCTGGCTTACTATCAGAATTGAATATAAAATCCTCTCTACTACATCCCAGGCTTCCTGACTTCAATGTACACAGTTTCAGGTCCCTGAATCTTACGTATAACGGACATGAGAACACACACACACACAAAAAGTGCATTTGCTAATGGCTTTTCATCTGAATGTGCAAATTTACCCATAAGAAGATGCTTCAGAAGACTTTGGGGTAGATAAAAATGTTGAAGGGGGAGTGGAACTCACACAAACAACTTCATTCTTCTGTGGTTTGCACCTTCTGCTCCTCTTGGGCTGTGGCTCCAAGCTGGCAGGTACCCTCAGCTCTGGTGAAATTAGTGACAATTCAAGACTCTCGGCCTGATCCTGTCAGGAGAATTAACCAGCATCTTTGCCTACTCACGCAATGGAGCAAAACAATGTAATCCATTAAATTTTGTAGATGCTTTTTGAAAAAAACATTCTTAGATAAGGGGAAAAGTGCCACTGTTTCACCCTATTAAAAGATAAATAGGTATGTACGTACACACCCCAGTGAGAGAGGCAGTCTCTGGAAGTTTAAGTCTAAACTGCAATTTTAATTTTACTTATTCTAACTCAAAAACAGCCAGATATCCCTTGTACACCATGCTACAGTCCTGAATGAATCTTTATGGGTGAGTTTTAAAGCCCTCGACAATAGGGGTTTGTAATGGAAATACTGATAGACCGTTATTACAGTGCCAGTCATAAATACAATGCAATTTCATTTTATATAACATTCTTCATACAAAGTATCACAAAATGTTTTACAGTAAGCATCAGTTCCAAGCTAAAGCAAAGGGAAAGAGAATTTAAAAGCAACATTTTATTGACTTTAGCAAAGGGGAGAGAATTCCTTACAGGGTATCACAAATAAAACAGTAAGTTTTCTCCTACCAGGCCCTTCTGTAGAAAGCTTTTAGGAGGCTGAGAGTATATATATATATACAAGATGTATCTTTCACTTCAAAATTCAAGATTTCAACTCTTACCTCCTCTGTTTAATTTTATACACTCCTGAGACTCCATTATGTACCCAGGCGAAGATGCTGGTTAAATCTGGCAGGATCAGGCCGAGAGTCACGAGTTTCAGCTGATTTCGCCAGGGCTGAGGGCACCTGACAGCTTGGAGCCTTGGAGCCCCAGCCCAAGAGGAGCAGAAGGTGCAAACCACAGAGGAATGAAGTTGCTTGTTTGAATCCCTCCCCTCCCCCTCCAACGCTTTAATCACCCCCAAAGTCCCCTGCAGCATTTTATTGCTGGGTAAATAATATAATGAAAAAGTGCCTACATGACACAAGCCACATGGGCACAGACAGCTATTAAAACCGAAATGATTTATTTCGTAACAATCCGAGGTAGCACACTTTAACTCTAGGTACAGCAACCCCTCCATTTCTGCTTGCCTCATTTGCATAGGTAATTGACAGCTTGTTAACAGCTCATTAGGAACACTGAAAACCATGTGACAGATACAAACCTAGTGCTAGAGGGGAGAAAATCTGTGAATTACAGTATATTGAAAACTCAATCAGATTCAGGATTGCAGGTCACAAAGCAAGTTGGTTATTTTATTAGGTTAAAAAAATTAAAAGGTTAACATACCATTTTTCGACCTGTATTTTTAAGATTGCAGACTACACAGTAATTAATTAAGGATCTGATTGTGATGTGAACTACTCTCCTTTGCCATAGCTTGGAGTAGGAATGACGCTAGACTGATACCATAATGATTGCTGAGAGTTAAAAAAACAAAATAAAAAGACTTGATATGGTATTCAATTTTGTTTTTAGAATATACCTTTCTCAAAAAAGCAAGTAACTTACAGACACAGCAATCTAATACTCTCTAACTGAGAAAAATGTAAGGAATAATCTGATTTTAGTCTATAAAAAGAAGATAAATGTTCTGATTTGCACACTCTTAGCATCTGCAAATTTTGATTATTTTTTTAAAGGACATTTGAATATAAACAGTGCAAATAACAGTTATATCAGCAAATTTCCATTTTGTATTAGATAGATACACACCATAATCTTGTTTTTCTAGCACTGCTAGCAGAAATACACTAAGTGGAGAAATAAAACAGCCTCCTTGTAAAAAGTCTTCCTTTCCTTGAAACCTGATATGGATTCCTTGTAACTCAAGTGACACTGCTGATGAGGACAGAGCTGGCCAATTGTATGTTAGTCTGTAGAGGAAACCAGCAAGCTGCGTGATTTCAGATCTTTCTTTCAGCCACCAGTGGTTTATAGATTCTTCCCTCATCCCTCTGAAATAAATACCAGCAAAACACGATCATATCTAAAGCCTTCACTATTTAGCAAATGGAACAACAGTGTAAAGGTGTGGGATTATCAGAACTCCCTAGAGCTTGTTCACAGGGAGAGTTGTGCTTTTTCACTACAAGAGATGCAGCTGCCTCAGCATGGATGCATATGTTATTTAGGTAAGTCCCATAAAATAAAACTTGCAATAAAGTTTCTTACATGAAATCACAGCTCTGCTACCATACTACAGATTTAGTATATGAGTACAGCATTCTGGCTGGTGGGGATAAAATCTCCATGTGTAGACATGGTTTAAGAGTGATTAATGAATCTGCAACCTGCAGTACAATGTGAGTTGCACTTGTAAGTCACTTCGGCACTTTTGAAAGCTCCATCTTTAGTCTTCATTATGAATAAAAGCAATAGGGTAGTTGTGCCTGCACCGTTAATTACACTGACTCCTGAACTGGTGAAGTTACGCTGTTGTAACTACAGCAATATAAACTTCTAATGCAGACATGCTCTAATGGTATATAGACAGCTTTACACACAGTACAGCTGACCCTAGATTCACACCGAGCCTAGGCAAACCGTGCTTCATGTGCACTGAAGAAAAATTGGACCACTTTTTACCCTTGAGCCCATGACAACTGAAGCATTTTGTCCAAAGAAAAAGTCAGTGCATGAGCATTGAGAACAAAAGTGGTGGAGGAATAACCAAAGTTTAAGATCATAACCATCCAAGACATAATGTCACAGTAAATAAAAGAAATGAAAAAATCACAAGATATGAGAAAAACAGATGAAACCTACCCTCACAAACCAAAAATAATTGTACTCTTTTCTTTAGCTGTATCTGTAAAAACAGCAGTGTAATTATTCTGTTTGATAACAGATCTCTTACTTGAGTGAGCCTTGGGAAAAAAAAACAAAAAAAGCCTGATCTTGACATTGTCTCCATGCCATGCCTTACTCATGCTTACATCTAGCAGAATGATTTCATTAGCAAAGCTGTTTAAGGACTGGGCTATATTTTATTTATTTTTTTAATTTGCCTTTATTACAAATAAGAATCACACTTTGATTTGGTTCTTATGGGACAAAGATAAATGATGAAAATGAGTGATTAAATTTTATCAAAGTTCTGGTCACTTTCCCTCTAGGCTGGACAGAGTTACAGCTGAAATTCTGGGAATATATTCTTTTTCTGCATTAGCCACTCAGTCAATGCTTGTAAGAAAATGACATGATTAAAATGAAGTTTGAACTTTTTCTGTAGACTCCTTCTCTGACTTACGACAAGTCTTCTAGTTTTCATTAACTAAAGTGCCATTTCCTTAGGACGCTTATTTTTACAATTTCTAATCTACAGCTTTGAAATGACCTGGCTTCAGGAAAGTATTACAGTATATTTCCCTTAAGTCAGCCCTTGAGTAAGGAGCACAGAGAAAAGTAAAAGGACTGCTCCACTTTGGCAGCCAGCTTGTGAATATATATGATACTGGATTTTGCCATTGGAAGTGCTTGATTGTCACCCCCTAGCTGCAGTCCGTCTTCCTGCACAACCAGTTCAGATCCCAATGTACTGGCAAAATCCCTCCAGCTCATTAATTGTTCCTCATCCTCATGGTACATTCCTATACCCTTCCTTATGTGTTGTGAGTGGCTTCACATGTCACAAATTTCATTTCTGGAGTACAAACCCGGAACAAATAAGCTGCTTTAGCACCCAGGTGTCCAACCTCCATACTGTACTCACAGAAACAGAAATGACCCAGAAGCATGGGGCAGAGCTTTGGCTTTGCACTTGCCTGGCACTATTGTTTTGAGAAAACCAAGTAATTCTTCATCTGTTCACAACATAAAGTCATACAACAGCATCTGTTTTCTAGCCCTTGCCACAGCAGCAGGTACATTTGCTCACCAGTTTCTTTCTACTTCTTCAGTTTCCAACTGTGATCTCAGGATGACCTTGGTAGCAATAATAAACATCAGACGAATTTTATTTATCTCTTTCCTTTTGATATGTATTCTTTATACATTTGATTACTTGCAAGGATAATGAATATATATCTGTAAATTTAACTCCTGGTAACATTTCTAGTTCAGCACTATGCAATAAAAACACATACACAGGCTTCTAAAGGGCAGTATTCCCTGCTTCATTTACTGAAGATATTTCTCTTTTTGTTTTTGTGCAGCTGGAATGTACAAGTATTCTGCATTTTAGCTCAAAGCACTTTTACCACATTGCTGAACACTATGTCTGGTCCAGAAAATCAGAAGGAAAACGCACAGTTAGAAGCAATGAATTCAAACTTGTGAAATTCCATTCTTCAGATATTCAACTTCCTGTAAGATAGACAAATTCAAATAGCTCATGTTCTTTTAATTATTCTCTTGCTAAAACAAATAACGCAATTAGCTGTAAAATGTGGTCTGTCTGGTAGGCTGGGTGAGACGAAGAGCTACTTCAGTACCAGGGAAATAAAGCCAGATTTTAATACTAACTGATAAATGAGCCTTTTCTAAGAAAACCTGACCATCCAAATTTGCAAAGCCACAAGATATCATGCTTTGCCAGAATTCACATTATTTCTTTATGCAATCACTGCTGTGTGTGTGGCATCTCCTGTACATAGTGCAGTAGCTGTAGAGATTGTGCTGTCCACCCGACTGTACAGACTCTGCTGCTGACATCATCTATTCAGTTCCTGCTATTGGACAAGTTAGAATCCAACAGAGTTTCTAAGCAAATTAGCAGGTTTCATCCTTTTTTCTTTTTCTTTGTTTTCCTTTGGAAAGACAGCATCCCTGGATTTGGGGCCTGTGGTTGCAGGGGGTGGTGTTTAGATATGGGGCAAGTCTATAAATTTTGACGTCAGTGCATCAGCTTTATGGAGTGACACCACAAAGACCATGCCTGTTTTGACCCTGAGCACCTGGTGAAGTACAACATCTCTTCTGATAAATCCGAAATTAAAGTGTAACTAGAAATGCTGTGCTTTGGGGATAAGAACAGTATCTCTTATAATCCATTTAAAACAAATGCTTTGAGTTGTATCTATATGGGTAATAGGCAATATATATGATGCAAACATATTCAAAGCCACTAACAACATTTTCCTTACACTATTATTTTATTTTATCCAGCACTTCTACTGGACATTGCTTTCTATTTTATATCATTTTACCTATAAGACTCTGAGAAATCAGCTTAGAAAACAATGATAAAAAGGAGCAGGAAAAATGGTAGGTTGAAAATAAGCCATTCATGGGGGTGGGTGGCAAAAGCATATCTTTGAAGCTGCCCACCTACAAATGCTTGAATATGTCAAGCATATTGAAACGCACAGAAATATCTCCATATATGCTCATTAATACAATATTGGTTGGATAAATGCTTGCAAAGAAACAGACAGATCTTCCAGCATCTCTTTAGCACACCTAGTACATACAAAGCTTTGGACCAATTCTTTTAACATCCTGCTCATAGTTGTCTGATATCGTGTGTGCCATAAACTATGGCTGGAATATAATCTGCTTGTTCTTATCCACAAAACTTCTGTGCCACTGCACTAAAGTTCCCCATGCCTCACTAAGCACCACAGGGGCGTGTAAAACAAAAGCAGATGGAGCAGGCACACATGTACATTTTATATATATATATTAACACACTTGCAAATCCAAATAAATTTTAGCCTTTAGCTCTCTTGATCAAAAAAATGGAGGAATAACTTAATTCCTGAAAAATAACATCCCTCAAGATAGGGTTCTGTATCTTTACCTCCATCATAGGTCTGAATGTATTCTTTCTTTTTTTTTTAATATATAAAACACTCTTTCCTAAATAGGATTACAATAAAAAAGCAGTATTCACTGTACCAAACCTATATGTTTACTTTAAAAATTCACAGTATATCCATACAATAAAGTATTTCACAATACCTATCCTGTAGTCTTATGCTGCCCATGTGTGGTGTAGTGTTCAGTTCTGGCTCTCCCAACCCAGCACACAGGGTAATCACTTACTAGTTATTGTCTTCTATTAAATCTTAGTTATTTGTTCAAGATAAGACTTCCTCAGCAAGACTAATAAATTTATGTCTGCATATTTCTGGGAATTGATTTGTTTATGTGGGCATTCGTATGTGTGTGTCTGTATTTCTGTG
Organism: Callipepla californica brunnescens; assembly: GCA_023055505.1. NCBI lineage: Eukaryota > Metazoa > Chordata > Aves > Galliformes > Odontophoridae > Callipepla > Callipepla californica. The sequence continues at coordinate 40,429,995 of JALIRH010000004.1, read as the reverse complement.
CACAAAGCTCTTGAAGTCATTGGTCTACAGGGCTTTAATCCCAGGTAGTGCTCTCAGGTAATTTGGGGGTACCAAAAGCCCTGCCCTGTGACTGCCCTGGTGATGGGCTGCCCTCCCCTTTTCAGTTTCTTCCTTGATACTGAGGAATCTGCAACACTCTAAGCACTGCAAAGACAAAGTTCCTGGGCAATCCCTAACAGCATCTCTGTTTTTGGATAGCAAATAAAGGGTGTTTCCATAAACACTTATTTTTCTGAATTGTAACTGCTAAGCATTGCCTTGAAGGCTTCAAAATCCACTTATTCAATATGGTAGGGGTGGAAAAATCTAAAGCTTCTCTGGTTTCTTGAATGTAAACTTTTTGTCTTGTCATCATTTGCTAATTCAGCAGCAGTGACAGGGAGGCGTGTTACAGAGATAGACCTCAAATTCAAGGATTAGCTCTGTGAATATCACAGATTGCTGGTCTGGGATATTTCCATCCAGAATTATTCTTAGCTCCACACAGCACATTCTAATAGCACAGAAATGTGGAGTGAGTTCTCACTACGTCTTTTTCTTTTTTTTTTTCTGCATCTCTGCTTTCATTAAGACTGTGTCTAATTAAAGGTCATTTACCCCATACCTGGGAACCCCTTGTGAGTGTCTGAATGAAAAAGTTCAGAACTCCATCCTTTTCTGCTACTACTTCATCCAAGCAATGACAGGGTTAAATTGCTAATAGAGGTTTCATGAGGTCTGCCAGAGCCCACTCTCCAACACTTACATCTGTTCAACAATTATTACAGCATTTTTGTCATAAAAAATTCAACACCCTGAGTGTCGTGCTAGCAAAACCTGAAAATTTATGCAGTGAATAGAATAGCTAATTTCTCTGAGGAAATGCAGGGGGAAAAATTACAGATTTAACTTAAATTCTCAAGTACTGTAGAGCACACATCTGACTCCCTCTTTAGGTTTTGTCGCCATGGAACGTAAGTAGGAATACCATCTATAGTAGATCAAGAAACCTTTGCAAAGCAAATTTATGCCTTCGAAGAAACAATGTTTAAAACTCAGAAGGGGGCTGTACTGGATTCATCATTTTACCTCACCAAATCTCATTTAAATGATAAATTATTCAGTTTATTTTCAGGATAGGGTTATTCTCTCGCTACCTCTCACTGTTACAGCATGAGCTGCCCCTTCACAGGATGCAGGTAACTGTGCAGATGTGGAGGCAGAAATCTGATAGAAAAACAGCCTTCAGTCCTGTGAACTCTGCATCGGGCTGCTTGATGTGTTCTGCAGAAGGGGAAAGAACACAGAATTTGCCTTGCTTCTCCATACGGTTAGGAATGCGGATTTTATGCTAAAACTAAAGCTGTCTAGTTAAGATGCCAGTGGACTGGAACAACATGCTAGAGGCTATAGCCTTCTATTCTCAAGGGCTGGGGTCTTGCTTGCAGTGCCGGTGGCTCAGCCCCACTGATAATTGCAGCCAGGAGGAGCGTGGAGCTCTGCCAGTGCCACAGGAGCAACAGCGAGACAAATGGTCGGGAGTGGAGGGGCTTCCTCTTCAAAACATAAGGTGCAAAGAGGATGCTGGCTCAAGCAAGGACAAATATGCTGCATACCCTTTCTTACGGCTGTATCCTGCTGAGATGAACAGGGCTGAACAAATGCTGCTGAGGAAGCATTCATATGTGAGTTCAGACAAAAACTGCAGTTTGGCTCAAAGGCCATTTGCTGGCGTTTTGCTGTTGTTCACAAACAACATTACAGAAGGTTTATGGAGGAACTTGCTTCAGCAGGAGCCTGTCTGAGCTGGACATGCCAGACCAGTCTTACACTCAGGGTCAGAAAAAACGAGCTGAATTAATCAATCCCATCCCACAGGGTGTTCATAGGGCCTCATTTAGTAGCAGTAAAAAAGCTACTATTGGCAGAGGAATAAAGTGCTCAATCAAGATTTTGAATAGCTAGAATCTTAAAAAAGAAGTCTACAATTTTCAAACTGCTAAGTGATCAGATTTTCAAGGGGCTTAAAGTTATCCTCCATAAGGTAAGCATTTCAGAACACTGGGCAGTGTCCAAACCTCAGCTGTTTGTGACATCCAGCCTGAAAGGCCACTTCTCAAAACAGAAATGACTTCTCATCCTGCCTTTTTTCCAAATACCAGTGGTGTCAAGGACTGCATAGGAATGGCAAGATTTGGTTCCTGGTTATTGTCACATTCTGTCTGATATTCGTATTATCAATCTAACTGTAAACAGGAAAAAATATGTATGACAACCAAATACTGTGCTTAAATAAGAAAATTTTCACCCCAGAAATTAACAGCTACTGCAACTCAGGGTCAGTATACATATGCTCTGTGAAGCTTGGGACCTGTAAAAATATCTTTTCAATGACTTTTTATCACTCACTATGTTATACATATAAAGTCAAATGCTCCCAGAATATTTTTCAAATACACATTTTTGATACTTCCTTTTTTGAAAATAAGCTTTGCCAAAACACTTTGCATTTCCAGGTTCTGATTCTAAATTACTATGAAAATTATCCATTCATATGAGAAAAGATTGTTCTCCACTACTGCTCTCCTTTTTCCAGCAGTGAAGTCGGTACCCACAGAGGATGGTTGGCCATCACAGGACACAGATGCCAAGTGTTGGCAGATATTATTCCAGTGTCAGAATCTTTTTCCTTGTCAAACTCCCCAGGCAGTTGTGTTAATGGCTCTGGAGCTGCCTCTGGGTCTGTCACGTGGGGTAGCAGCTGATGGGTTGTTTTCTACAGTGTCCTCCTGCATGACATTTTCCTTTAAGTCATCTTTGGTCCTTAGGAATTTGTACACTATTATCTACTTGGAAATAAGCTCCTATAAATTTTGCATTAGGGCTATGATTTCTTCACAGATTTGCTTGCTGCCCTTAGAGCACACGTGTGCACGTTTTCGTAGTAGTACTGTGTCTCTGTAACTGAATGCCTTGCAGTTAAATTACACCCTGGCAGCAAAGAAATATTTGAGCGAATGAAACTATTTACTAAGAATTTGTTTCTCCTCACCCTTATCACCAGCCCATCCTCTTCCACCCCCATTTTGTTTACGATTAGTAAATCTTTGTGAACTGTAGCCAACCTTCTGTTTTTGTTACTTCACTCACGGGCGAGGAGTGGGAGCTCAGCCTTCAGGTTGTTCACAATCCAGTTATATAGATTATTTGCCATTCACGCTGCCTGAGTTAGTCACTTAAATTGTGGAATATTAATCATGCAAAGATTAGCTTGAACTCTGCCGGGTGGTTCAGAATACAGAGTGAAGCAGACTTGCTGGACTATAGCCTTTGAAGACCAGCTCCTATAAGTCTCTGTGGCAGGGAATCCCAGACCGGAGCAGCATGGTGCTGCTCATCTCTGCTCCCATTCAGCAGAGAACTCCAAGCGTGAATGTGGCTCTGCCACAAGAACCAGATCCATACAAAAGCACTTAGCAGTTTGCACTGAAGGCAGTGAATAGGCATCAGTCCCTGAGGAGAGTTGCTACACTTGACTGCAATATAAATACTAAATCTAAACAGATATGTAAAGCTAACCCATGTCATACTATCATTGCTGTTACTCGACTGAAATATTTTAAGAAGGAAAATAACGATTAACAAGAAGCAAATTACATACTCTCATGCAAATTTTGAGAAACATTCATTGCAAACTCTATGCAAGCACTTTCAGAAATGCAAGGGAGTTGCTGTGCACATTCACTACTAGAAAATTGTGTCTCCTACAAAACAAACTCAGCAGTTTTATTCATAGTTGATTCAGAGGATGTACAGTCAAAATCTGTTTTGTTTTTTTTCCCCCATCGTTTTTGTTTTGATGACAATCTGCCTATACTGTTTGTAACCTAATATCTTTCTTTATAACTTGCAAGGGAAATCCCATAGAACATACAGGAGCAAACAAGTACTGAAAGTGTGAGATCCAACATTATAGCAACAGAATTTCAAAGTCTTTTATTCTTTTTTGGTGACAATAGTCATAAAAATCGTGCAACAAATTTTGTTTTTCTATTTAAGAGAGAGAGAAGGAAAAAAACAACAAAATAACTTGCTTTGATTGCTTCTCTGATGTGAGCAACAAGCTCTTGATGCTATGCTCTTTTCTACCCCAAAGAGTCAGTACACAGTGTTAACTCCACAAATGCCAGGTCTTGTTCAGCTTCAAATGCAGTGAACTGCAGTACAGGAATTGGGAACATCTTAAGCTGCTTTTGACATTGAAATAATGTTCGAGTAACAGCACTCTTCACTGAATATCGAAGACAGATCCTCAGCCAGCATCAATGCTGAAGAAAAGGATGCGCCCCAAGCATGGGATTTAGAAGAAATGAGGTTCTTTATGCTTCTAGTGCACAGAAGGTGGAGATAACCAAAAGTAACTGACTCAAAACAAAATAATAAAACAGAGTTTAGTTCATTTTCCATTTACGTACTGATTTAGAGATCTCGCTTGTTGATAGCTTATTCACAAAAACTTTGCAAACTCCACTTGACATTTTTAGCTGTACATTCATCCTTCATCTGCAAAAAAGAAATCCTAGCTAAGGTTTTCAGATGCTTGTAATGCTCTGTATGAAAAGGTTAAAAACATGCTTTGTACAGAGAAGAGATCTGTAAATGCAATTGACAGCTCCTGTCTCCAAAATGCTGTTACCTTCAGTAATATTGTTCTTCAAATCCATACATAGAAGACTAGACAGTCCATTTTCATTCTTAATTCACACAGGAAAAAAATGTTGAGGAAGCTTCTACAGATGCAGCTTACATGACTAAGGAGTTGAGGCCCTTCTGACTTGAATTCTACACACCAGCTTGTCCCCTTTTTTGTCACTCTGCCTGCTTCTGCTGCGAGTATTCTTATCTTTCAGACCTGTCTGACATCTGGAGAGTTATTCATACCCTGTAGACCCAGGGTCTAAGAAGAAATCCATATCCAATCTTACTTCAAAGTCAGAATGTAAATAACTATGGTAAAAATATGTTTGCATGGATTAAATCATATTTTCTATTTGAATTGTTGCTTGAATCCTTACGCTTCATACAAAATTAGAATATTTATTTTATGTATTTTTTAAGTAAAACTCTATCCTAGCAATATTCTATGATCTGGCAGCAGAGGGCAAAGGAGTTTTTCCTCTTATCATAGGGAAACTTGAGTTGTGATTAAGTGGCTAATGAATTTCTCTCCACTTACACAGGCCAAAGGCAGACTCAGCAACACCTACTTTCCTGCCATGCAGCCATTCTTGGATGCAGCAACACAGTCCTAAGAGTTCAGCAGTTTTCTCTCCTGAAATAAAACCTCAGAAAGGTTATATTTCACCACAAACCTCCTGGAGGATTAAATGCTTATTTTCTTCTTATGCTAACCTTATACAGAAAGTATTTGGGTCTGATTCTCCTATATGATCAGGCTTGCATACAGGAGGAACACCACTGATTTCCATGGGATTTCTACTGCTTCACATCTGCATAAGTGCCAGCACAACAGGACTATTTAAGTCCTTTAAGTTTACCTGGCTTTCCTTCATACTGATGAGTCAGTACTGTCACAGCTATCTCTTATCTTCCCAGAGTATGGCTCAGTTTCAAAAACCCAAAATAGCAAAGTCTGCTGCACTGCCAAACAGGAGACCCAGATTAAAGAATTTCAGACAGCAGTCTATCACAAGCCCGTCAAAACCATGTATATCGTGCAAATAGTGATCGGAGAGACAGATCAGGTGACTGAACCAATATAGCAGCGCAATATGTTCACTACCTTAATTATCCCGACTTTCTTTTTTTTTTTGGTGAGAAACCAAAACTATTCGCCCATTCCCTCCTTGTAAAGATATTTAGCGTTACTATGTCTGTGGTTGTGGAAATATTTTTACATAGGCTTAGGAAAGAGGAATGTTTTGTGCAATAGGCTTTTGTTTAAAAATGGGTAGTGTCATTATAATTGGTATTCAAATAATAACAATTTCTTCCATAATAGCCTCTCTCTTCAGTGTTCCTTCTGCTGTCCCCTTTCTTCCCTCTCTCCTGCACCCCATGAGGCTACCTCCTACATTTTATTGAACAATACAAGAGAAATGAGTACACATAAGGGGAAAAGCTGTAGTTAAAATAATCTATTATTCTTTGAAAAATAGTCCTAACATTATTTTCAATTCTGAGCACAAACAGAATTTTGTAGGTGAATGCTGCCTCAGTTGGTTTCAGTTTATAAAATGGTCATTAAGTCCATATCAAACGTGTGTTTTAGAGTTAAATCCTCTAAGACAATGAGATGAAGTAAGTAATGATTTGATAGAAGTACTTATAATGAATTAGATTTGAAAATGTTGGAAAGTCATTCAAGGAAAATCCTTCTTTTACCTTACACTGAAAACATATCATTAGCCTTAATTTAAGTCAAGGTGAGGAGAGGAAGGGGGGCGAGGTGGAAAGAGACATTGCAGGAAACTCTTGAGTGACTATTGTTTAATCCCATTTAGGGACACTTTGAACAATGACATATATATAATGAGATATTTAAAATTCTTTGGTCAATCTCTAGCTAAAGGCTTTTACTGTGGAAAGAATGAGTAATTCAATACAGACTACACAGCCTTTCACAAGCTTTTATTCTTGATTTGTTGGACATCTGTAACATAAATTTCAAAACCAATCTATTAATGACTTAAATTGGAAACTGGTTTCCTTTGCTTTACATACAGCATTTCAGTAACAAGCATAATAACAGGTGGATCGATAGATACTATTTGGTGCAGTATTTGCAGTATGTTAACATTAGTCCTCTAGTTCTACTATTGAACAACGTGTCAACAAACTCCTGCTTCAAGGAAGATGGCAAAAATATTATCCATTGTCAAGGTTATTTGCCCACATGAAATGGTAAGAATATTTTTGTGTATTTTGTTTCTTGCTAGCCTCACTTCTTCCTCCTCCTTTTAAATAATCCATGTTTTAATCACATTAGTGGGTTAAAAAATATTTTTGCTTCAAATCTGTCTGCTGTCAACTCAGATTACGTTCTTAAAAATGGACATTGGTACTAGGAAGAATTTTTTTCTTTTTTCTCTTAGAGGAACATTAGGAAAGAGAGGGGCATTAAAGTAAACATAAATTTAGAAAGAAACAGAGAGAAAGAGAGAGCACAAATGACTGAGTTTATCATTTGAAGAAGAAATTTAGCTAGGGAATTATTTCCAACCTATAGTTCTCAAACACAGCATGAAAAGACAGAAAAATGAAATTTTAGTCATTAGAATTTGACAGCTTCCAGTCATAATATGCTGACATGTGTAACGGGAATTAAGGGGTTCTGCAGGCAGAATGAGCACTAATAATTTTTTAGGCAAATCATTTCTTTCAGCTCCATGAATCACACAATGTTGGAGGATCACTGGACACTTACAAATGACAGGTATAATATAATTGTACTCTGCTTTGTATTCTTTGTTAAACAGATTTAATCCAGAAGCATTAATTACCACCTAACTGGAACAAAATTTCCATGTCACAGATGATTAAAGGCTCTTATGCAGTGACCACAGCCACAAAAAGGAACAGCTTGATGGCTGCAGACAAAATCAACCTTGCAACTTGTTGTCACTCACTTACAAACTGAATGTCTATTTTCTTATCGGTGAAGTAAAAAAGACCTCAGTTAATCAACACTGGATGTTTAATGTCTGAGTAATGATCTCCAGGAAATGGCTCCACCACTTTCTCAGACTTTGAAGGTGTGAACTACTCTTGGTTCTGCTCTTTAAGCAATCCACTAAACACAGCAGTGTGTTAATCCTATAATGCTGGCTTTACAAAAGAGCCAAAGAACATACTGCAGCTACCTACTTCTTCAGATGTGAGAATTATGAGAGACTCCTCTAATTATTTTTCTTTTTAATGATGCCTACAGCTTTTCTGGATACTTTATGAAGAGGGAGGTTCTAATCCACAGACTCAGAGCTCCAATCCATACACATATGGTGTTCACATTAGCTATATGTCGGGCAACACTTTGGATCATGTTTAAAGGGCTCAGGCAGCAGATGAGAGTTGGCTCAAATTGGGAAGGTGAGCTCAATTGGCTTGAGCTGTGTGGTATGGCAGCAGCTGAGCAACGAGTAACAACGGCAGAGACACAGCATTGCTTTCACACTTCAACATATGACTCATGCAGAATACGAGTGACTCACATGCAGTATGTCAAACTCAACAAAACTGAGCATACTCAAGGAAAACCTGAATATAACATGCAACATCATGCTTGGGCCCTAATCACCTTGTAGAATTAGCTGGAATATACCCCTGCTGCCTCCTGCTATATTGCTACAAGCTACAAAGAGAAACAAGGATGAACTCAACATGCTGATTTCAGGACATTTCTCTATCAGAATCACTGGCATTTTATGAGCAGTACATCACAAGGCTTGTTTCCAGCAGGTGTAACTTTATAACATCTAGGTCAGGTCTATTAAGCAACAGGGGATGCATTTCTTTGGCAGTAATCTGCCACTATGGCACAAACAATCAGGGATGACTATCTGACTCAACAAACAGCTGTTAAAACTCTCCCTTGCCTTTTCTCTCCAAGCAGATGGCACTACCCACCTTGCCCATTTCCTCTGCATCGTACAAGTTGAACAGTCTCTTCAGCCAGTGCAGAACTGGCTTCTAACTCAGTATCATAAATCTGCTATCTTCTCTTTGCATATTCTTGAACCCTGCTGAGAGGATATAAATATCACCAGAACTGACTTGTCTCTGTGGCTTTGAAGTTCTGTGATGCATAAACCCTGTGAAGTCTGAAAGCTTTAGTCACCAGGTGTTCCTAGGTAGTAAGGGACTGACCAAGCACCAGCAGTACTTCTAGAAGTTCTTTTGGCCATGTCATTTGTTGCTGGGGCGTTCAGGACATTCTGCAAGGGTGATCAAGAAGATTAGTCATACTTCTCCATGTGGGACAATTTCTCTTTGCTCGTTGACAGATATTCAGCTCTATTGACCATAAATAAAGTTCTTTCTGAAATCTATGGTAGTTTCAAAGGGGGAAGATATAGAAATAGTTCAGCGAAATGAAATAACTTCTTATATTCAGCTGCCTCTCCTTCAGTTCTCCGAACTACATGGGTTTTTCTGAAGCTTATCATATATATCAAAATTTTTCTTCCCTTTCTTTCTTTCTCGATTGTATGCCAGCATTCTCCCTTCCAATCTGAATTTTTCCTTCCCCAAATCTTTCTGCCTTTTTTTTCTGAGAATTTGCTTTCTGTCCCTTGACCTGAAGAACCACTATATTCTCTTCAGAAACTTTTGATTCTACTTCCATGAATTCAGAACTAGCTCTCGATCCCTTAATTTGTGTGTTAATTTATCTCCTCAAATCTTCTGGCTTTTCCCATGCCCTTCATGTCTTTTTTTGGATTAGCACTTGGAAACGCGCTCATCAAAATGTATTCCAGGCTATTTGTAGTGAGAGAATGAAAGGAATGAATGAAATTTGCTTGAAGTGACAGCATATATTATGAAAGAAGTTTTAATTTCAAATGGTGAAGACTGAGTCCTTCCCTCCAGAGGCCTGTGATAATGAACATGCTGTAGTGGTGGCAAAAACCACCTCTCAAATATACTGCACTGTTCATAGGCACTGCATTGAACCAGCAGTGTCCTTTATTTCTTCCTCTTTGGATCTGGCATGCGTGTGTCAGTTGAGGTATCCAGAGACAGCACAGATGCCCAAATGTGGGCAGGAAGCCAGGCTGCGGGGTTTACAGTATAAATATATATATATTTTTTAACTTCATACAGACCTTTTTCCCCAGTAAGAGTGTTTTTTGGGCTCAGAAACTCTGTGTTCTTTGCTATTTTAGGAAACCTGAAGGGTGAGAGATGGAGAAGCAGCAGACATGTTGGCAACAAAGATCGTTTCATGAGCAGAATGCCAAGATTATAGAAAAAAAAATGAATAGAAAAAGAAAGAAAGGAAAAAAAAAAAGAGATACCTTTGACATTTTCTTGCTCTTCTATCTCAGAAAATTGGCTCAAATGAAACTGTTGGATTTTGGCAAAGATTTAATATTGAATGAGAGAAATAGCATGTTACTGAAGAGAGGTGATTTCCAAAGTGAGGCTAGATGTGCATTCAGCACCTTCTTCTTGGCAGCTATCATGAAGGGCAAAAAGATTTACCAGTTCTCCAGAGGGTACATAACAGGGTTGCCCCAATCTGTCAGGAAGTGTTAGAACTCAGTAAGACTTGAAGTAGGACTTAAAGTTACTGAAGCTCAGATGCTTACAATGTCAGGTATGGAGCCATCCCAACTGAGGAAGAAATAGGAGGAAGGAAAAAGTGCAGAAAGACCTAAAGGGAAAGTCTTCACACAGCCAAAGAGGGCAAATTGAAAAGTCCCTGCTGTTACTATGCGTATCAGCTGATCAATTGAACCTATCCACCAGTGCTGTTTGACTGCAAAGAATACAGAGGAAGGCTGACTCAGGTTTGCCTGTAATCAAAGGGAAGTTATGCATTTTGTTTAAACAGTGAGAAAAAGAAAAAAAGAAATCGTTAACCATACCAGACTCCAGCAGATAAAGGATTTTGGACACTAGATCACAGTTTGTATGAGAAGATGTGAATGGGAGAGTAACTGCGGCTCTACACTGTGATTTTGCATTTGTATGAGAAAGAAAGCTGAAAAATAGCACTATGTAACCTCTGCAAAATGGGTCACAACTGGACTAGAAGTAATTGCAGAAGTCCCGTTTTGTCTAACCACATTTCTCCAACGGTCTGTCCAGATTTCTGTCTAATCTAATCTATGCACATGTCCATCACTTTGAAAATGACTTGCCATTTTTCACATTTTATTAATCCACCTTTGAACATTCAAAATATGACTCAGAAGCAGGAAATGGCCTTATAAAGTAAAAATTATAGTAACAGTTAAAACACCTGGTTGAATTTGTCATGTCCCACTCTTCAAGAGTTAAAACGAATACTAGATCTTAAAGATCTTTTTAGTCTCTCAAAGCAAGAACTAATGGAATAAGGGAAGAAAAAGTTTCCACGGCCCAGATATGTCTTTGCTGAATCACTTCGTAAGGTGTGGACAATTGAGTCATAAACTTTCACACTACAGATGGCTGTGTTTCTTTCATAGTGAATCAAGCTCTAAAAGATCTGTGACACTTTATGTTATATGTTAACTAGAGAGGCATATTATGTAAAAAGCACATAGGGTTTCACATGCACTAGTGCTCTCTACACAAGAGAGCATCATTTTCAACAGTCTCTCTTAAAAGCAGCTTCCATTTCTATTTCTTGTGCAACTGCCTAAAGTAAATGTAAGTTGCTATATGTTCATTCCGCTCTCAGACTTCCCAGAAGTTCTGTTGTGTTCAGCTTCAGAAATTCATTAAATGCATCTTTTTATATCCTGTATTTTTATTTATTTTTATTTTAATCTTTAAATAAGATGAAACAAGCAATATATTGCAAGATTGTAAACTAATTGCAAGATTGTAAACTAATCTAAAAGTCACTATAAGAAATTTAGGAAAAGACAAGCAACTTGATATACTCACATATGCACTTGTGTGTTCCCATATAAAATCTTGGAGAGAACTACAATGCAGAAAAAATGTGCTGTTTACTTTAAACCAAATCTCTCTTCTATAGAAAGTCTCACAACAGGAATGTTGATACCTGTAACTACAGATGCACACTGAGCAGTTACATTGATGTTCCAGTAAATTTCCTATTTATGTTTTCAGTGCAAGTACACCCTCTATAAAAATTAATTTTAAAATCAGATAAGAAAGCATAAAACTGATTCTTCCCCATCTGATAGACAGTTCTGTGGCAATGGACTGAAGTGCAATTACTGAGGAGGACCAATAGCTAGGACAAGGATTAACACTTTTTATTTGTTTGAACTAAGAACATTTATTTGAATCAGTTGATGAGTACAAATCAGTTCTAACTCAGTTATGAATAACTGTATACTTAAAGAAAAATTCTACGTAAAAAAAATGTTAGTACAGTCCACCTCTTAAGTTACATTCTCTTCTTTGGACAACAAAACTGTAATTTTTTGTTAAAGAGGAAACTGTCCTAATTATGGAAAGGGTTTTATTCATTACCATGCTTCCAGCCAGACAGGGACTAGTGTTGGGGATTAGTCTCTGTATTTTTTTGGAACTTTTTCTTCCAAGTGTATTCTGTATGAGCTTTTCTCGAGATGTAACAGTACGTCAGGCTGAATTACAAACTATGTATGTCTTAGAGCAAATTAGCTAAACATCTTGACCCAGAAGATAAAAATGTCTCTGTTACTGAAGGACCCTAAAGGGAACAGGAATAACAGCAGACAAATAGAAAAAGACCGATACAATGTGAACAGATATTTTCAACTAACTTTCACGGTCTTTAAATTAAACGGAACTTCAAACACATTAAATGTTTCATGTAAAAGATTGGATTGATTACTGTCTGAGGTCTAATGATTCAAAGTTTTCTATTTTACACTTTTTCAACTTCCAATAAGAATCAGATTTTCTGGTACATAACCAGTCACCTTGTCACATCCTCAGCAAGTTATAACAAAGCAAGATATCTTAATTTTAATTTTTTGACAACTATTCTCTGGCATTTTGCTGCATCTCTCATTCGTTTAAATATATATATAGCACAATGAGATATTTTGGGTATACTATATCCTGTCACGCTCAAATGACAAAACCAGAACAGTTTTGGCTTAAAGCTATCTTGAATTAACTAAACACTGAAAAAAACTAGAGTATACTAATACAGAGCATGTCTTCTCAGTGTTTTGGGGATCACTGCATAAGGTTCTTCTAATTCAAGTATCTGAGAAGTTAGTATAGATGTAATCTGCCACTATCAACACCAACCAGCCATTAAAAGACAGCAAAGCTACATACAACCCACCTCACTTCAACGCTGTGTCCACCCCAGTGTCTGCACAATGACTGCAGACCCTTTACTCTGCCTTGGTGGGGAAACAACACCCCTCAGCTCTTTTTTCTACCCTTGCATGAAATAACCAGAAGGGCAGTCAAACATAATTCCTACCTCCGTGCTACAGTTTTTACCACTCTTTCACATTTCTTGACAGCAAGAAGACAAACAGGGTTGTGAGGGTCCCTGCTAAGTTTAGTGACATCTCACAGACACCTTTATTGCCATTCATCTGAAATTTCTCACATAAGACAAGCCATTGCATTTGCTTATCACTCACTTTTGCCACCAGTGGATTCTCGACTGAAGGTTATCATTGCAGGTGCCATTCTATTTAACTGCTCTGAGACCTTAGTTCTGCTGGTGGTCTTTTAAATATCATGAGGTATTTAGAGGTAGTAGATGAGGCATCTTTTCAAAGGAAAAGTTATTTGATTATGATGATCTAGAATTTGCTCATTATATTTTGTTAAACCATAGCTCTATAAAGCTTGCTGCCAGTACACAAAGATATTTGAGAAATTTTGTTCAAGTGAACTACTGTGAACTCTATGCTCTTGTCCTTATCTCCTTTATGTCACTATGCTGTTTCAGGTATGCATTAAAACCTCCAGCAGCTTTCTGTTTATTGCACATAAGCTCTTTTACATGTAGCACAACTGGAATTTTAGACAGTCAGTCATAATAACCTGCTCGTTAACTTACTCCTACACCCACATCTTTAGACAGATTATGAAGGTCTTGCAGAGTAATTTGTCCCACATAATTAGGTCCTGTGAGCTTTGCAGTGTACTTTCTTACTATGCTTTAAAATCCAAGGAACATCTTTGGAGGTAATTTGACACATAAAATGCATGCAGTCCTCAGTATGTCTGCCACATGTTCTGCTATTTCCTGCTATGTTAATATGGTCTTTCATCATTTCCTCTCACCGCATCCTCTTGACTGCATTTCTTTCACACGCACACAACCCCTCTTCCAGACACTTTCACCAAGTTATCATAATTCCTCAGAGTTCCACTTACACTGGGAAATGGGACCTCTATTAGAACCAGTTAGTTACAATTTGGAAAATAAATTATGGCAAAAAAATCAACATTTTGAATTTCAACACAGAACAGTTTCAGGTCAGTTTTCAGCTTCTGTTTGTACCCATTTTCCCCGTCACAGCTAACTATTCTTTTGTCTGTATTCATACCATATTGAACAAACTCTTCGAAATATGATTTACCGGCATGTTTGGGAAGACTGAAAATGAATGTTAACAAAAAAAGCCAACAACCTTGTTTTCAAAGCAAAGGCAGGTTTTGAATGACTTAAGGAACAACATGATCTCTCAACTACATTACTAAATAGTAGATGTCATATTGCTCCCAGTAGAACGCTTAAGTCCCTTGCTAAAAGACATTTAATGTGCAACCACCTCTACTGTAAAACAGATGCTGAAGAGGTGCTGTCAGTGATATTTGCACAGATTCATTCTCATCAAAGGCAGCATTCACACTGGTGTAAACTTGTAAAAATTGACTCCTAGATCCAGAAATCCCTTTAATGCGCTACTTATGAGTTTAATGCATAACACTGTAGCTAAAAGGACTAATTTGGTCCTGAGATGGATAAACAAAGGAATACAGAGAAGGACTGAAAAAGTTATATGCCTTTAATAGTAGTGGGACCAGTCCAAGAAGTATTGGAAACACTCTGGTTTAGGAAAACCTTTGTGGCAAATAAGGGATTGGAGGAGTTAAAAAAAAAATCCAAAACACTCCATTTATTTTGTTCAGAGAAATGTAAGGGATAATTTGTTTGTAGTTTAGACATGTCTCTAGAGAGAATAGGAACTTAATACTAGGGGAATCTTCATCCAGAAGAAAAAAAAGATATTACAAAAATCAATAGCTAAAGACTAAAGCTATAAATCAGATGCACAGTTTTAACAGCACTGAAACAGCACAGTGAGATTTAAGACAGATTCTCCCCCACTACAACAAGCACAACTGTGATTGGATAGCTGAAAAATAATGTATATTATTCAATCACAGCTGTTGGACTTCTGTGGAGAGAAGGATGCACCTGTGTTCTGTGGCTTTGATGCTTGCAACACTGGCAACACTGGCAACAACTCTACTATGAACTTTCCACCTTCCATTAAATGAAAGAAAGTGAGGGAGGTTACAAACGGTATTTAATCTCGATGCCAACCATGTAAAAAACTACCTCTGTTTTCCAGATTCAGGCGCCTAACATAGATGTCAAGGATTCCTATGTAGTCAGAGCACCTTCTGAAAACACCAGCATTAAGAACCTGTCCCTTTCTGGGAAATCTGAGATCCTAAACATACCTGATCTGATGGCCATAAAAAAATATATTTTGTCATGTAGTCCCTATTATTTTCTTCTAACCGAAATGGAAACTATATGTGAAAGAAGGAGAAGAATGCTGCTTTTCTGATTTTCAATTAAAACACCCATTCTGCTCTGTCCTTTCTTTTATCTGATGTTTTACTTCTCTTGTTTGTTCCTCTTCCCTCTACATTGTTTGCCAATTTGAAAAACAGGCTGAGAAGAATTGTTGGGATTTCTGTCCTGATAGAGAGAGCTGGATCTAATAGTGGATGGTGGATCTTATCTTCATTCTGATGGAGTTGCCCACAGCTCTGTCTCCACTACAGTTGTTTCCCAGGGTCTGTACTGGTGCAGCTTGTTTAGACTTCAGCACTAAATGTTGTGTTATACGCTGGGATAAAGCTTCTGTGCTGAATGTATGCACTGGCCTAGCTATGTGAGCACAACAGACAGGATTAAAAGTGTTTTCTAAGGTTCAGCACTGAGCATATAATGACTGTCACAGGGGAGAGCCACTTCCCAAGGTGATGAAAGAGCAACATGCCATTACACATTATTTAAACACTCTCTGACATCTCCTGCAAATGCACAGCAATAGCACAGTGGCCAAGTGAGTCTTACAGCACAGCTCACTGCACTGAGAACAGGCATCCTCAAACCATGTCATGATGCAGAACTTCATTATCTCGGATGTTATGGCCTACCACCTGGTTCACCATTAAAACCGCCTTCCTCACAACAGTGCTAGAGGCTGGAGTACATATTTTTCTTCAACAACGAGGAGTTGGAAAGACCACCCTTCTACTCCTTGTTTTTCCTCCAGCAATAATTAAAATTGAGTACACCATTAGCTTAGTACCAAAGGGTTTTTTGTTTGTTTGTTTGTTTGTTTTTGTCAAAAATGAATTAACTTCCTTCTGCCAGAAGCAGAGGAACTATTGATAAGAGCTACACGAGCAGCACAGTGCCATAAGCACTCAGCTGGACTTTACTGGACTTTCCTGACACAGTCATAAAGTTTTCTTATGCAAAGCTGGTAAAACCGATAGAAATTTCATGAGGGTGAGGATGTTCTCTTTACTGGAGTTAGTTTACAGGACATTATGTAAATGGGATATACGTATGTGCTCCGATCTCCCTTCTTCATGGACAGGTAGACCCACTAGGTACAGAAGATTATTCCTTGGTTTGTGTGATCAAAGGTCCTTCAAACCAGCAGGTACTAAAAACGATTCCTATTTAACAGAAGAAATTCTTTATATTTCACTTTGTAGTTAACTCTGAAAATAATTGGGATTTCAGACTGAAAGGAAAAGTTACACCAACCACATACAAACTGTTTATCCTTAAATATATTTCATTTTCCTAAATGTCAATCTACTTACATACGATAAAAAATGAGTCACTTATTTCACATTAATGAGGAAGCTTCTTCTTAATGGTTTACGGCCGACACAAGTATGCCTCTATCTTGAAGAACACAGCAATATACAAATAAAGCTTCTGTTAAAATTCATGCATAATCAAAACAAATTGAATATCCACTTTTATTTCCATAGGGAACAGAGCTATAAAGATTAATGCTAGACAATGATATTTAATTAAAGCTTATTTACTTTATAAGCACTTCCATGTTTTCAAGAGTATTCTCTTTTGGAACAGGAAGCTGTAATGCATTTCTGAGTCCTCCAGAAGTCATAGGTGGAGGAAAATAGATATGATCACAGCACAGTGCTTACAGCGATACTGACAAACTGTCTAGCAAATTTTTTCACATTAAAGAATTCTGGTGTTAAAGAATATAAATGCATTTTAATTGACTTTTCAAAATTCCGTTTTTTATTCACAAACACAACTGAACACAATAACAGGAATTCATTTTTATATGCATTATTCTCTCTGATGGCAAATTGTTGTACAGTACATACTCCACTCTTCATTTTTGAGATTCAAAAGAAAAGGTTACGCTCTTACGATTAATAACGAAATAACTTTCCTTGGCCACCAGTCCGTTATTGTATTCCAGATTTTATTTTTAAATTAACTGTTAACTATTTCAGTGAAATTAGAGGAACTGGTTTCTGTATGAATGCAGAATATACATGAGAAAGTAGAGGGATTACTGAAGAAAACTGCACAAAACAGCACTTTCTTTCTGATTGTTGTGGTTAAAAAATACATATAATAAGATTTTGGAACACTAATTTCTAATGGGAGATTTCATTTTTAAATGTAAAAATTGCTGGATACATGTGTCTGGTTCTTGTTTGTATCTGTATAAACACACAACTTCCAAACACAACACTTTCAATAACAGTTATATTAGTCATCTACAGCTAGAAGGCTGTTTAAGATACAAATATAAAATAGCTTTATTTGGACTGTAATTAACATGGCAAATATCACAATATTCTACAGGAAAGAAACATTCTCAATCCATGTATTTTATTTCTCCTGACAACTGGCAAAGTATATTTTACTGCAGAATGCTTTATTGCTTCTTAACTATTCACCCTACACAGTATACATAAAAGCTTAATGAGTATAGCAGCATAAAAACTAATTTTAACGCTTTTAAAATCAGTGGTGAACAAAATGTTGTTTAGATTGTTTTTCAAACAACTATACCACATCTGATCTTTTGAGGAAAAGCAATTACTTCTTCATGTCATAGCCAATACATTTCTTGATTCTCCCATTTTAGTTCCACCATTCTTAGGCACCTTTATACCAGTTAACATACAAACAGTTAAATATTTGAGCAAATACAGAAGAATACTGTTATTAAACACCTAATCAATAAAGTGTCACTTTAATAGGCTAACAGTGAGAAGGGCAAGAGGAGGAAAATTAAGAGGATTTTTTTCCAGAGTAACAAAAAGTATACACGTAAGTTTTTCAAATTAAATATATATTTGAGGAAAAAATACGTAAAATAATTTATATAAAATGTATACAAGGATCTTTTGAAGAGATATCTACTAGAATCTGAATTTAGCTCCTGATTCTGCTATCCACTCTGTGAATAAACATCAGCTATTTTGTGTTTTCTGAAGAAACATCAAATTGAATCATTTTTTGTAAGTTTAAAGTGCTGTAAATCACTGGAAACTTATGTACACCTAATTTATGTAATCATATTGGTAGTGAGGGAATCATCATTCTTCAGTGTTTTGTATCTCTGTCATTCTCTCCCAGTGAATTTCTTTATTACAACAGGCACCACAACAGTTGAGAGTTTCTCAGCATTTATATTAGAGAGACCAATTTTTAAGATATGTAATTCACTCATAAAAACTGAAACCATAGCAAGAAAGTGTTAGTTTGTGAATTTCCAAACATGTGCACACATACACCCCCACATTTACTGATTTAAAATGCTTCCTTTTTCTTCACCCTCACCTGCATTCCTGAAATATAAAATCATATTCCTCTTTTTTAGCAATGCACACTATTTCTTTGGTACTGAGAAAAAAAAAAAAAAAAAAAAGAAACTACCAACCAAATGGCTGAGGTAGTGAGATTTATAAAGCATTCTTAACACATGCATAAAAACCACTTTTCGTATAGAGTTGTGATGCATTCTGGAGTATCTTGCAGAAATACAGAAAAGTATATAATACGCAAATGCATGCTATTGTTCATAGGTATTCACTACGCACATCTTCAGTGCAGTGTGTGTTGAATCCACATTAAGAGTCGTAAAGAAACATCACTAAGCATGCTTTCTTTTTTTATACACCATGCTTTTTCCCTTCACCACAACGCAGCCTCTGTTGGCAATGTTAGAAATAGGCGTTTCTTTACAAAGTCATGTATCAGCTGGAAGTTTTGCCTGTGCAAAGGCTGCAGATTCAGGTTCTGCATTCACCACAATAGAACAACTGGTTTGGAAGCAGCTTGAATTAACTCTGCCACCTGGAGACATGCTTTTGGGGGACAACTGCTTAACCTTGTTCTAGATGTCTGTCCCAGTAAAACCTCTTCAGAATCAGAGGTCTTGCAATTTTTAAGCACAGTAATTTAGACTCTCTATTGTAATTGTTATTTTTTTTTTCCTTGGGATGTAAATAATGAGATAGTAATATAGGAAACAGAACTTGGGCACAAAAATACAGCTTCAGCCATTCAGTTCAGAAATTAAGTAAAAATCAGAAAAAAAAATGAGATTAAATTCCAACTTTAAGGTAATAAAAGATGGAGATGGAGGTGCCAATGAAATCTGCCGAAACTAAATTTCAGAAGCACAGCTTTCTCATCTTGAAATGTTACACCCATAAAAGCAGCCTATAAAATTAATCTACCTGGAGATTTTCCATGTTAAATCAGCTCAGAAATAACTTTTAAGCACTTATGGCATTATATCTAAAATACATATTCTCCTGTTGTCCATATATCAAAATCCTGTGTATTTCAAAAAAATAAGATCCAAGCTGCACTGAAATGTTTGTATTATAAGAAAGAACAGTAATAAAGTATATCACTTTCAGAGAGATCTGACATTTGTAAGCGTTCCCTAAAAAATCTGCATTGGGTTGCAGTATTGGAAGAGCATATTTAAAGGTTCCTAAATTCACTTTTTTTTTTTTTTCAAGAGAAGCATACAGAACACAGAAAAGGTGGCAAAAGTAGGCAAAAAATTTAGTGCATCTTTTCAAAAATTAAATTCCTAAAATGTTATTGTTATCTGGTTTACCAGAAGTGCAATATGACTCATTCATATAAACGCTTTTATTCCATTTGCTTGAGGGAATAGGACATTCAGCATGAGAAAAGTGGTGGAGTAATTTCCACAGAAAACAAAACCCTTAGTTCTTTCAGGAAAATAATTTGCTTCTTTCACTTTGCCAGGTCTGTATTTAAAGAATGTTTAGATAATAATGTTCATATTCTAATCATTTTGTCCAAATCAGTTTCTTGTAATATTTAGTTTGAGGTGTGTAATAATATGTGTAAATTCAGGGCTCTTCCCTTTTTATTTTCTTTTCTTATTTTTTTTCTTTTTCCGCCTAGAAGGCTGTAATAGGCAAGGTAGCAGATACAAGTGGAAAAAATATATGAAAAAAAGGTTTCCATACATTTGGTTTCATTCCAAGAACTTTGCCACATTTTGCAGATTCTCAGTTTTCAAATAAAGGTGTCTTAGCCCTTGCAATTGTGGAGATATTCTTGCCTCTGTAAATCAATGTATTGTTGCTAGCCAGCCTTGCAGAAATCTGTCTACAGCCAGCCAGACAGAAACAATAGGAGCAACAATTATGTGTATTCTTTTCCTTCCCTTCAAAATTAACATGGATTTGCCTTAAAATTGAAGGCAATTTTAGTAAAGAATGTGTTAGTGTTTAAAATACTAAGTTAGAATCAAGCAGAGGTTGCATTGTAAAAGCACATATAATTAAAGTGTACAGACTCCTTTTTTTGCTTATACAATGTCAGTTTGGGTTACTTTTATTGACTCAGCATCGCAGATCAGTCAGAGAGACAAATGAATTCTGTAAGAAAAGAAATTTGGGATAAGTATTTGGATTTTATCAGATCTGGATGTTTGGACAAATAAGGTGTTTCAGACAAGTTATTGGAGAAGGACAATAAAAAGCCAGATTCAGATTAAATTGCTCCGGTCCAAATCACAGTTAAAGCACTACACACAGGAAGGGAGCAACTTCAGGGTATCGTGATTAACAAAATAAAGTACACGTTGCTAGAATATCTTTGCATTTCAGGCCACATTACTGAATTGGATACCTATTTTTTTTCATGTTCTTTTTTTTTTTTTTCTCTTAGAACTTTCTTGCAAAACCATTTTTCCTTCCTCTTTCAACAGAATTTAGCTGAGCTTCCTTTACTTCACTGGAAATCTACCTTAGTTTGAATGAAACACCAGGCTCCCACACTTAACAACTCTAGGAAGGTGGTGTGGCATAGCATGTTGTTAATGCGCTTCATATTTCTGAATCTGGAAGCTCTCAGTGACTTAAACATGTTTGCTCACGTTTCTGACACAATTATCCACAGAAGGGGTTCAGAGGTGGACACTCTTTGAAGTGAAATCAAGGTGCTACAGAATTCTGCAGAATTTATAGAAATACCTCCACAGATTTTGCCAAAAAACCTCAGCAGATTTATATTGGCCCTGCCAATGACTTTCTGTTTAACTTGTAATCAAAACAACTCAAACCCAGTTACTGTTTGCATATCTGCCAAGCCTCTCAATTTCAGCAGTAGGCAGCAGACTCTCAGTATGACAGGCTGTCTTTCAGATTCAAGCTGAATCTGCCAAGGCTCCACTACAGAGGCAACTGGTAAATTAAATGCCAACAAGCAAGGACATTCATGTACCTTTACACTCTGCACATGAAGAGACATCACAGGCCTCTTCATTCTAATGGGTGCTTTGTGTGTTTTGGGATGCAAAGTAAAGAGCGCCTGCTCTTATGCATAATGAAGCCGTTGCATATATATTAGTTTAGCTGTATTGCTCTAATTCTATGGTCACAAATTACCTAACAGGTTTTCCTGTTACAGAAAAATAGAATATCCTTTGTTGGTGAAATTAGCCCACAGAAATTGAGCAAAGAAAGGAAAAAATCAACTTTAAGCCCTCTTCTACCTAAAGATAACAGATACCATTATATAGTCAGGTTACAGCAGAGTCATTGCCAAGGGTAAATGAAAATCAGAAACATTCAAAACATACTGTCAAATCTTTAATTCTCTTTTTCATAACATAGGCGTGCTCTCTGATTCTGAAAAAATGGATCTTTTTTAAATCATCTGAATTGTTTATGGTTCTTTATAGTAAGCAAAAAGGCTTCATTATATTTATCTAATTATTAGCTCATTAATACTTAAAAGTTGCACGAGACTTTGTGATTATTGATAACTGATGCAGTCACTATTGCCAAGTTTAGATTGTATTAGCAGTTTTGTGTGCACAACCATAATACAGCCAGAGATATTAATACCATTGAGCATAAATAACAGTACTTGACAGACTCAAGTGGGGGGAAAAGCACTAACACTGGTTACTCTAATGGACAGAATAAATGATAGAATTATATAATGAGTTTACAGCAGCCAGGTTTAGTGAAATCTATTTCTGACTAAGAAGGGGGGGAAAGGTAGCAGTTTGGGTAACAGAATGAGGGTATGAACACATTAAAAATTAACCGGGTGTTTTCAGATAATTGAAAGAAAAAGCATCGACGTGGGAAACTTAGCTGTTGTAACTCACACAGCTCTACAGTGGGCATTATCACTGTTTCCTGCCAGGGATTTAATCTGCCATCATACCTGAAAATGAAAGAAAGAAGTATGAGCTTTCCAAGTGTTCCTACAATAACATGAGAGGGTTTTCTTTTTTCCTTTTTTTTTTTTTCTTTTCCTAATAAGGAGGAAGAGATATCCTCGGTCCAATATAAAAGAGGTTACTGTTGTGCAAGTGTCTTTTTTATTTACTATAATTTGGCAGACATAGCTCTGCAAGACTTCAGAACTAAGAAAGTGAAAAACTTTGATGTTCCTTTGACATGAGCTGGTTGAGATGCATCTTCTTCATAATTGTGGAGAAATATTACATTGTTGCAGCTGCCTGGCGTTAGCAGTGAACTACGCTTCATTCTGCAGAGACGGTTCCACCCTTCCCCACTTCCCTTCAGCATCTTAAGTACTTACCTTTGTCACACCAAGATTTACTTTAACTGGAACCATGTCAGGCGTCCCCAGAAAAATGACAAACTAAAATTATTCTATAATTGTAATACAAGCCTGAAGGCATATGCTGGGTGAGAAGGAATTCACCTTCTCTGGACACACACATCAGGGGATGTGAGAGGCATATTTGAAATTCCAGGCATTGCAATTACATTAATCAATGGGTAAATCAGTTAGAAACCAGTCATGCTCTTTTGCAGTGTGACCTAATCCTTCGCTCGAACTTGCCATTGCCCAGTTGTATGTCATACCCGGAGCCTGATTCAGTGATTTCTAAAGAGAGTCACAAAGATCGTACTTACTACAGCATCAGGTGCCTAAAACAATCTCTGCTCTCTCTTTTATTAACTGTACTTTATAAGAATTTAACTGAAATTGGTCAATTTCTGTTGGTCAAGAAATGTCATACTGTGGAAGTGGAGTTGTAGACATGAGCCCTTCAAGGTTAAACACTGCTCCCAAAGTCTGAGTAGTTTTCAAGCTCTCGTTTTCTCTGCTCCTTTATTTCAGAAATGAGGTGCTGGCCAGCCTCAGACAGTGATATTGCAGCCAGCAGGACAGACAGCTAGAAATTCTTACTCTGGTATATGAAGACATGCTATCTCCTCCCTGAGGCCTACCAAAGTTAGAACATAAAGTGCAAGGACATACAAGTTAAAAATAATGAAATTTCTCCACTCTCTGGGAGCTACTGAATTTGACTTCTGCAAACATGTATTTCCATGAAAATATTCTCCCAACCCTACCTTGAAACAACCTAGTTTCATCTATCTGTGCAAGAGCTGTTTTGATAAAGCATTTTTTAAGGTAAAAAATTTCTCATGTTTATGTTGAAAAATGATTAATGGAGAGTTGTTTTAAAGCAAACGGAAAATCAAACAAACAAACAACAAAATCATACATGCACACACGACCACTGCACACATCTCACCCATAATAGGGAAATAATTTCCTGCTCTGTGTCTTGCACCGTTCGACGGCAATTGATTTGTGGCTGGGGGGAGGGGAGGAGGGTGATTAAAGGGTTAATATTCAAATGAGAAATTTGCAAGGCCTGCATAATGGAACTGCCACCCTGATAACAATAGGAATTTTTAACAATATCGAGCCTTGTTAGCAAGAGAGTTACAAGCATTGAGGGCAATCAGTGTGTCTTGTCAGTTTCTTTTTATCTACCATCTCCAACCGCCAAGGAACCGAAATGAAGCACTTTGGAATTATCAATTTCAGCCACATTTGCATAACAAAGCCCCCGAGGAAGAGGCATGATAAATGTGAAGGACCCCTCTTGGAAAAGGAACTGTCAACCGCGCCCCGAAAGATTCTCCGACCGAGCGCATTCTCGGGGATTGTAGTCAGCGAAAATAAAATGAAAGCATTAAAGAAAGTCATTCTCTCAGAGAGAAAAATCTCCCCCTCTGCACAGAGAGAACTGGATGAAATGACATTATGCATATGAAAATGTCCAGAAAGATGTTTGATTTATGTATGCATTAGATGCAAATTCCATTACCGCACGCGCGCTGTTGTGTGATTTGGCTCTGAACACATCACTGCCCTGATCAAATCTGATCTCATTAATTCCGACAAGGAGAGAGAGAGGGAATTGAGAAGAATTTATGGCCTGGACACTTGAAAGAAGTAAATTGTAATTCTGTTTAAAGCTGTAGCGAACCTTTTAAACACCTTTTATTATAGAAAAAAGCACTTACTTTTATAACACTGTTAGAACTTACTTAATCTTGTACTTGGAACTTCTAGTCCTCATTTAAAAAAATCTATGACCTTGTTTAGGGGAAAAAAGAGAGACAGAGACAGAGAGAGACAGAGAGACAGAAAAAAATATGCCTGTCTTAGACTGAAATTCAGCAGAAGCATCATAATAATATGATCAAAGAAGACCTATTGACTATCTGAATAATCATGTGAAAATTCTGCTCTGCTGGTGTATGTTTATTTTTAAGCAATCTTTTAATATCCTCAAATAAAATATCAAATGCTTTACAAGTGTTTTTATGAGACTAGATAGACATTTCATGCTTAAAAATGTTATTAATTGTGATCTAGATAAAAATGGCAATGAGCACAGGTTTTATAACAATATTCTCAAGCAGTGCAGTGGTGCCAGGTAAAACTGATATGGGTTTCTTCCTGAGATACAGACAATTTAAAGACAAAACAAAACAAAACAGAAAAGAACAGATTTTTGCTAAAAAGGAATTATATTACTGTAGGAAAAAAAAAAAAACAAAAAACAGATTGTTTCTTACATTAATAAAGATTCTTATCCTTGTTTTGCTCCTGAGAAAGACCTTAATAACTCATTTCCTCCCTTCATGAAAGATAATCACCCTTCATGGGTGAGATATCCTGTATTTACTTGATACCAAGTGTAAAACTGAAATAGTGTCTCAATATGTTATTGCATTGTATAATCAGTGTTCCTCCCCCAACATTCATGAACCCCTAGGGTGCTTCATAGCCTAGAATAGTTTCTTTTCAGTTATGCATCTTCCGTTTTAGTGAGATATGATGAACTATCTTCCCAGTAAAGAAGAGAGAGGGAGAAAGTGGAAAAAAAAAAAACCAAAAAAAAAACAACAACCTCTCTTGATTCCTAAAATCTTAGTTGCCTATCATGATTCATTTATAGAAAAATGAAGTGATTTCTGCAAACAGTTTCCCCAATGAAGCCTGCAGCTTTCTTTGGTAATCTGCTCCAGCTGATGTAATTGTTGAGCAAATGTTACCCAGAGAGATACAGAAAAGTTGTAAGTTATTGCATCTACTAACACAAAACAATAACTTGTAGGTAAACCCTGTGAATATATTTTAAGCATCATTCACATTTTCAATAGTTAATATTGATTTCTTGCAGAGTTGTTTTTCTATTTCCACATGCAGAAAGCATGTGTTTACAATATCCATTATTCAAATACAGAAAAATGTTACCTTTTGAGGAGTTATTGTAATATATTTGGCTACCAAATTCAATCATTGGTTTAGAAAATAGGGAATATAGTCCTGATTTACGCAGAAATTTCAATAGAGTCTTAAGTATGCATTCAAAAACCACTTTAGAGAAACATGCAGACATTACAATACATAAATGAGTACAGATATGTCCTGTCATTTTATTATTTTGTCATTTGTATGTACAAATTTTTTGTGAAAGTATTTGAGCATGTATATGTATACAGGAAAAAATAGGGGGAATTTGTAAGTTTATAAGAGTGGGCATTTGTTAAGGTGAATATAACACAGAATGATGCTTTTTGACTGTACTAAACTGGGTACACTGAAACGTGCAGTGTATCGTTCTCAGAAACCTACGAATCAACTCAGCAATGAGGATAGCTAAAATATAATTATTTATGGCACAATATTTTTTAGACTTAAGGTGATAAAGAAATAATTTTTGTTCTAACTAAATATTCTCCATTATTAACCGGATTACTTTCATTTATATCCAAGGGAAAAAAATCACCCAGAATTGTTTTAATGTATAGACTTAAAAAAAATTGGCACAGTGTGAGAGAGATCGTAATTGCAAAATTTGGTTTGGTGTTTTACATAAGGTTATCTCCCTCCTCCTGCATACCCTTAGCATATCACTGAATGCATTTATTAAAATATTCTAGCCACCTGTCCATTTGAGCCTGTTTCAGTTAACAGCCAAAAATAAAAGCAGTTTTGTACTT
The DNA here is from genome assembly GCA_023055505.1 of Callipepla californica brunnescens. NCBI lineage: Eukaryota > Metazoa > Chordata > Aves > Galliformes > Odontophoridae > Callipepla > Callipepla californica. Next base: position 40,403,220 of record JALIRH010000004.1, on the reverse strand, counting down.
CAGAACACAGAGACCCAGAAATAAGTTTCCATTACTGGTGGCTAATCAAGCAAACTGGGCTTTCTGTCCCTTTAAAAAAAGAAAAAAAACACCACCAACAACAACAAAAGAAACCACATCCTTTTTGCTACCCTAAGCCCTCCTCCTGTCCCCCCCCAAATACACACACAGACACACATACTTCCCTTCAGTGAGTGGTTCAGGCTCCCTGATTAAGGTCATGCCGTTTGTTCATTACTGGTCTGGCTAATGTGATTGAATTGGAACAATACCTTTGAACTCCTTGGCTCTGATCTGCATACTAATTGACTCCCTTGTCCTTGGCAGTGACCTTGAAAGGCTTTCCACCACTCTCAGAATGGCTGACCAGTTTCTCATCAAAAGTTCCTAATAAAAAAAGCCCCAAACCCAAAAGCAGAATTAGTCATTTACACTACTTTTCTCTCTATTCATATTTCCTTATATACCATTAGAAAAAGCAAAATTGCTACTCCCTAGCTCCCCCTGGATGTTTATTAATACTTGAAAATCACAGTGTCACTTTAAAGTGCTGAAGCAGTGACAGCATTGTTTTGAAAAAGTTCATTGTTGCCTCCTCAAACACATTTTACACAGATACTGAGGTAGCTTTTCCCCCCCTATCCTTGTTACATAAGGGGCTGCAGTTTAACACATGGACCTTAACATCATTGTTGTTATACTTTCCTTTACTTTATTTTTATGTTTTGCCTTATCTTTCTTTTTCTTTTCTTTTTTTTTTTCAGTGAAAAGAAACCTTAACTGTATCGTAATAAAGCAGCACAAATTAGTTTTGTTTTCATAATTTACATAGGCACTCTAACACCCAGCATTTCAACAGGTTCTATAGTAATCAAAATGCTATGATTTCAAACAAACTAAACCAAGCCATGCAGAACACTGCATTTAGAAAATGCCAGGTTTAAGGTAATGAGCTAAGAATTTTATTTTTGTATCTCTGAGTCTTGCAGATAAACATATTACTGAAGAGAGGCATGATTTCTATACAGAAGACATTCTCAAACACTACAATTATATTTATGGGGTAAAAAAAAGTACAAAAAAGTACTCTGCTGCCTGAAAAGTAGAGTTTTACTTCATTTTTACTGATGTGAAGATGTACTGTGTGAGATGAGAGGCAGACTCGGTGAACTTTCATTATTAAAGAAAATATGTAATGAAGTAATAACTAAACCAAACTAAAATTAAGTATCATCAAGAAAAAGAGACAGACAGCATGCAGAGAAATGTTCTTTTATCAGACTGCCAGCAAAGATCCACGTTAGAAGAAGTTCTATTTCTTCTTTAATATTCATTCTTACTTTAGGCAAAATCTATTGTGGGGAAAACAGCTGGAATTTTTAACTCATTTAAAAACACTTTTCTCCACTATAGTGGCCCTATACTTGATTCTCAAAGCACTTTAGAAACACAAAGAAATGAATATGCATTATAGCCAGGTGAGCATTATAGAATATTAATAATGATCTGTGAATCTATAAGTAGTAAATTAAACTGCAGAATTTCTAACACATGTTGTTAAATACAATTCCTTTTTTTTCTGTTACGGTGTTGTGACCGTTACACAGGCTTTGAAGAATAAGTCTCAAAACAGAGGTTTCCACTGCTGAGACAATTATTTTTAAACTTAAGACAGTGACATACAAGTACCTGGCCCATGTCCAAATATTTAGGCAGGGCAGATCTTACAAAGTTGGTATCCAGTTAGGAGCATAATAGAAACAAGACACAGAATTCATATCTTGATCCAGACTTTCCTAAAAATTCAAGGATGGTCTGAATCCAAAATTCCACAGTGGATTGCAGAGTTTTAGTATGTGTATTGCTCCAATCAGCTGCTGTGACAAATTCTACTCAAGACCTTAAACTGGGCTGACTTCTCATTGTTAGATTTGAACCACCTTATACTCCTCACTTGTGAAGCCCCTGTTATGCTGGTGAAAAGCCACAAGCTTGCTCAGGAAAGTAGTAAAGTGATGCTGAAAAGAGGAAAGCCAGAGAGGGCAAGCTACTGAATTCAGCATCTGCAGAGCTGTGCAGCAGCAGGGTCAGGTAAGGCTGCAGCAGGTGCAGCCTGATAGGGCACTATGACTGTGTGCAGGTAGCAAGATCTGTGAGCAGATGAAAGCTCTTCAGAGCCACACGAGTGACACAGGAGAAGAATGTCTTTAAAGGTATTTTGGCACCTGCAACACATACAGATGGTTATATGGGTTTTCAAAACATTTTGGGGCCAAATGCTCATTGAATCCATTTTGCTATGAGGCTCTAGAAGCAGCAGCTGAATAGGTGAAGTTAGTAAACTACCAATCAATTTTTCTCTCCAAAAATAGTACTGCTTATGTAAAAATTTAACATCTCTGGTATAATGAGATTCTTGAAGTGTCCTGAAGCACGTATGCAGAATTTCACCAAAAACTCAAGCACAGCTGCTTTGGAATAAAATCTACCAGGTGTCCCTACAACAGGAGAATGGGGGAATTTTGAAGTACTTTTATGAGAAATTGCAAAAGAAAAGATTAGGTAGATAGATCACAGTCTATGAAATAAGTCTTCGTCCTTTTTTTCCTTCCTTTATAATCTGTCAGTCTCTAGTTTTAAGACTCAACCAAAATCTAGTATGTCCTACACTGTCACAACCTAATTTTACTTAAGCAGTGAGCACCACCTACTGCAGGGGACGATTGCAATCTATTTAGTCAGTACATCTATCACTTCCTATAATAATTTGTTTTCCTAAAGCAACTGCTGCTCAAGTTCTGACCAGATCTATAACTTTCAAGTGAGACTGGAGCTGATCACTGCTCACAATGGAGTATTTGTGAGATAGCTGTAACATGTATGAGACTTAGAGATTAGCCAGATAAAGGAAAATGAAAAAAGAAGATCTGATCAATTAATCTAGTTTATAAAACCAGAGCTCAAAGAAAGGAAGCAAATGGGAGATGCTACTTTCTCCTACCCTCCAGGCTGAAAAAGCAGCTGGAGTCAATGGAACTATTGACTGGCTGGGATAAGAGTTGTTCCACTCCTATCAAAAACAACTTTTAGCACTGTTTAATCCACTTCTATGGCTACCTTTGTTTCAGGCAAAGGGAAGGGAAGGTCAGGGTGATCTCTCCCCCTCCCCAGCTCAGAGACCTATATTATCTCTGGCATGATTTGCACTGCGCTCTGGGGGCTCTTCCACTGCAAACACCTCCTCAGCTGCCCACCTCTTCTCTGCTCCCTCAGAGCTGCCACCTACCTGATCCCTAAACTGCCTCAATAAAATCTCCTTATTTCACCTGAGCCAGGATGGGTGCTTTGGACAAGAAAGCTGTTTCTTGACTCACACCGGTAGTTTTGAGGAGGCCGTAACTTTGAACAGGAGCCTGGCTGTGAGCTGAGGGGATGGTTTGCAGGGAGAAATCAGGGTACCATCTGCAGCCAGCACAGGCTGTCTGACTGCAGTGCTGAGCTGCTGCCAAGCTGTGCTAAGTTAAACTAGTCACACAGGTTCCTCAATGGCTTCTGCCTGTGTCAGAAAGTGGAGTAAATCCAAACCCTGGTCCTGCTGCTGCAGTTAGGACAAAGATAAAGATCCTCAGCAAACAGAGTTTGGAGGATGAGACAAATTGGACACTAAGACACTAATCCTGCTAGGATTTTACAATTAGACTGCACATACCTGTGCAGTGCTGGGAAGCTGCAATGCATAAAACAATAGTTATGTCAGAGGACTATTAAAGTACCAATATAAGCTTAACACCTGCAAAGCAATACAGACACACTCGGAGCACCTCCTGTATTTTGCTTGCAGCTGACATACTGTTGGCAGAGTAAGGCAGAGAAACCAACTCCCCACAGACCCATAGTAATGGCCATGATCTCATTTCCGTTCAAAACCTATAACTATATATATATATGTAGAGATCTACAGATTTTCAAAAATAATCCTAAATTTTCTTTCTGTCCAAGAAAACAAATGTGATAGGTGTAGAAATAGACACACTGAGACATGCAGTGGCTGTGGTTATGAATAAGGTGTAGTAACTAGAAAGAAGAGAATAGAATGCAAGTGAAAAGAATTAATTATTGATAAGGAACAGATAATTACTACATTTCATATCTGCCTACCTGCTATAAGGACATTTTCTTGCTGTCTAATAAGGAGAGTGGTGGGCTGCAGTTTGGTCTCTTGGCTCCATAGGCAGGTTCTCTTCTTTGCTGACTGACACTGTTATGCACAAGCTCCATTATTCCAGTTTACCATTAGAAGTCTATTGAAATCATTTAAATAATGATAATAAAAAGGATAGTTATTACAGTCAGATGTGATCAAAATACAGGTTATGAGAAAGATTCTAGAGTAAAATTCATCTCTCAATTGGGTCACTTACTGGAAAAAAAAAAGATAAACACATTAAAATTGCCCTTTATTTTACTTCAGACATAAACTGCAGTGGTAGATTATAGTCAGCAGCAAACTTTAAACTCTGTCCTTCTGAAACCAATGAGAGAGTAATAACCCAACATTACGCTTGTAAATATTCACGTGATTTTTACATTTGTAAATGTAGAACTTAAGACATTATATTACTTGTAACATGAAACATGAGTAAAAAAAGCTTAAGCAATTTCTGAACATTTCTGAACATTTCTGATGGGGCAGGTTTCAGGACTGCTTTTACTTTTTACTGGTTCTATTCCTTCACCTACAGCAGTGTTCGCTTGAATTCTGCATTTTCACATCAAAAGGGATACAGAACTTTAATTTCTCACCTTTTTATTTCAGTCACCATCCCTTAATGTCTACTTTTTTGTTAATTGAATAAAGACTTCGGAATTTACCATTTAATCTAAAAGATTAAAATAAAAATATGTGACGACAATATAACAACAGCAAATCTAAACCTCAAGGCACAAACTGTACACTGTTAGTTATCCATGACATACTGTAATGAGAACATTCATAACAAAATCCTTCTTAGTGGTAATGCACCTGTCTTCAGGCTTGCAACATATTTGTTGTATCAGAGCAATCTTGCTAAATGTCAGGCTGATTTGCATTCCTTTTTGTTTAAAACTGGTGTTTAGCCATAGTCAATGGAGAAAGCAACAAAGTAGGTTTCCATAGCCTTTTTTCTTATATGATAGTAGATAAGCTGTCAACGGGGAGAAGCAAGGAGATTCTGGATCTGACAGTTTTTGAATATATCCATTCAGACAGACGTGAATCCCTACTTGCGAGAACATAAGATGTCAAAGCAGTCCAGTGAGGTCCTCCAAAGCTCTGCAGTTTCTTCTTCCTACCACAAACAATACAGATCTAACCCAACAGGCCTCCTACTAGTTGCATGAGAAGACTATCACCAGGGTAGTAACAAAGAACATACTAAGAGTTATCTCAGGACCTACATCATGGCTATACACCCATTCAAACAGTCAAGGAGTGCCAATCCTGTGCTTGTTTTGAAAGGTATGCTAGGACACCTTTTGGAGCTGCATTTACTCACTTCACAAAGCTCCCCTCTCTTTTAGTTTCCCTTGTCCTGAGTGGAGGCACTCACTGGTTAGCAGCACAAGCCACTTTTTAACTTCACAGTTTATACAAGTGCTGTTTTTCTAACATTTCTTGCTCTTGTTAGCTCACTACATGGAAGACTTAGAGGACCTTACAACACAAGGCACGTCTCTGGAAGTTCAGTGCAAGATGGTCCTCACAAACAAATTCATTGGTTTCCAGGGTTTACAATCTCTGTAAACATGAAAGAGACCCAGAAATGCAAAATGGAGCAGCTTTCAGCTGACAATCTGCAGCTTAACAAGGAAGTAGACTATGATCATTGCCAACTTTCAGGTGCCAAAAAAGTGGGTGCTGGCAGTTTAATCACATGCCTACCTCTAACAAACTTGTTTTCCCTGAAGCACCTGTTATCAGTGTAACTGGCTAAACCTAAAGACAGGCATTATAGGCAGATGTTCTAAGCTTTTTGTCACATATTTAAATCTGAATTTGGTAGGGAAAAAAAAAAAAAAAAAAAAACATAAAAAATAGCCACAACATGGCGACAGTAAAAATAGAAAGCAGGCAGAGAAGCAGCTATCAGATGGAAGACCACTGTGACAGTCCAAACCAGTTACCCTAACTTGGGTTAGATAAGGACATGTCTGCTCTAGGCATATATGTTTGTCTTTTTTGTTTTGTCTTTTTTGTTTTGTTTTGTTTTGTTTTTGTCTGGGGATTATCAGCTCATGGCTTGGATGGTCAGGAAGGTCTGCAGGCAGCCACTGGATGAGACACAGCAGAACTCATGTGGGCTCAGGAGCCAGGGGACAAAGTGCATCTTCAGAGGGACACGTGAGAGGCTGAGGCTTCTCCACACTCAACAGGGGCTGAGGAGCTGCTGCTTTGTGCAGAGAGACGATACCTCCAATAAGGTGATTGGCAGTATCTTGCTTCTGTGAAAGGCAGTACCTCCCAGCTCTTGCTGAGCTTCTAACAGCATGCTTAACTTCTAATTTGGGAAAGAAAAATACCATCTGGCACCTCAACTTTGAAAAGTTGCCAAACCTTGACTTACTCTTTGAATCCTCCCCAGGAAATCATGGGAACTACCTACTAAGAACAGCATCACAAAGTGTGAACAAGGCTCACGCGAGCTAGCTGCATGTTATCTACCACAACATGTCTTTCAATGAAAAAAAAAGATTAAAAGATTTAGAGAGGTTAGTCATGCAGTCACCTTGAGAACTTGTTTGAGTCCCTAGCTCTGTCTCTAGCGGGAACAGGTTAATGAACCACCACAGTAAATTCTTAGTGGATTTTCAATACAAGAAAATAAGTCATCGTTTCTAAATTAAGAAATTAGAAGTGACTCAATTCTAGAAGAAAGGCTAAAAATGAGCCCTGAGGTATCACACTGGATAACACTGGACAACACTTGAGTCTTTGATTCATGTTTTTGCTCATTAGAGTCTTATTTGTGCATTGTTAATAATAATCTTTTGTGGTATAAAATTATTTCAAAATAAATAGTGTCAGAAGAGTCACTTTGTCAGAAGAAAATACATTAATGTCAGAGAAAAGATTTTAAATAGCAGCCAAAAAAGAATGAAGAAGAGAAATTTAAGAAAAGGAAAAATCTGGGAGGAGAAATGCAATTGTTGTTCTTCACCACCTCATTATTTGTAACCAGTGGTATGTAAACCCATGTTATATCAGAATCAATTCAGATGCAAATACCTGAGCCTTAATTGTATGTGTGAAAGAAAGAAAAGAATGACAATGTTCAAGCATGCTTTATTTTGTTATTTCTGTATCCTCCAGGAAACACATTCAAACTTTAAGTAGTAACACATTGCTTTGGTAGATTTATACGGAAACAATCTAATAAATGACATTATAAATGTTACATGCAAATCAAAAACCATAGGAAGATGTATTGTACTAAAGCTAGATAGCAAATCAGTAATATTATTCCTTCTAATTGTTTCAGATGAGATGTATTATATAATAATCTTATATATCAAAGCGACTAAAGCATTCAACTCATTCCCATGTTGCTTTACTCAAGTAAAATTTGATTTGAATTCAGACATACAGATTCGAGCCATTTATGTTTCTCAGTCTCATATCTGTACAGAGAAGATGAAGAATGTAGCTATTTTTCTTTAACAATATGTTGAATAAAGATCAAGTGTATCAATTTTAGGACAATCTGTTTCTTTAGTCTAATTGTTAAGTTGCTTTTCCATGGGGAGAGATTTTTTTTGAGTCAAGTCTATTCTGTCTGTGATTCAATATATGCGAAGTTCTCATTATGCTAACTGAAGCTGTGCATGTAGCCAGATGCAAAGCTCACATCCCTTTTTGAAAGCTGGATATAACTGTGTTTGCAACAGAGTCCTGATATGAAGATTTGCAGACATGGAATGCCCTTCCACCATCTGCCAAAGTACCAAAATCCCACATCCCTGTGTCTCAGTTTATTATGTTCCCACTCCTCCTGCTTTTTCAATCAGGTCATATAGTTTGTATTTATAATGTGGCCTCAGACCAAAGCTCTCCTGAAGTAAATAGAAAGATTTGCTATGGCTGTGACAGTCTCTGGAACAGGCTATATTTCCCTCAGCCCTTCTCAGCTCACATTCCTGCAATGCCATGGGAGGCAGTATTGTGAATACTGACCCCCATAGGGCAAAAAGTGATACAGAATTTTCTTCCAGGATGCTTTTTTGCTCTGTCTTATATGCAACTATTGGAACCACAGCATAATTTCAGTGAGTGCATGCCACGGACGGTTCAATTTCATTCAGATTTTATCCATGGCAAAGGAAATATCTATCACTCAGACTGAACTTTCTGTAAATTCAGTTTCATTTACTAGCAATGTATATGTAAAAACGGCAGTTTGGGAAAGGTATGTGTTAACTTAGGAAGATCTTGAAAGCACTCTGCCTGAAATGGGTCAGTCACCCAAGAATGGCTGAAAGCAAAAGGTCATTAAGTTTTTCTAGCTGGAATGTAAAGTTTGGAGGATGCAAAGGTGATGACTTCAACACATTCCACCTTCCATCAGTAGAATATCTGCTATAGGAAGGATCATGGTGGACAAGTGAACTGGAATTAGTGCTGGACCACATATCACAGAATCACAGAATTGTAGGGGTTGGAAAGGACCTCTAGAGATCATCTAGCCTAGTGTAGGTGGTAGATGCAAAGCCAGGCCTGATCTGTCTATAGCACCTCTGGAAACCATTCTTGCGTTTCCACAAAGGAATTCATCATTAAACTGACACATATCCAACGTGCAGAAAAAATATTGATGTAGATAAAAGCCTATGAGAACATAACACATTCTACAGCAGCATGATGAAAGGTAACATACATCCAAATGTGCAAAAGATTGCATAACTGAACTATTTTTTCCCTCCCCACAAGTGCAGGATGCTTTTATTAAAGGAAAAGAAAAAGGGTAAAAAAAAACAGTAAAAAGTTTCTGACTTTCGTTAACCTTCTCTCATAGTTCAGGTTATTTCTTTAATGCATTTATCTGCTTTAAAATTGTCTCCTTAGCCTCTCAAGGGAAACCAATATAATACACCATCACATTTCTCACAGGAGAAAAAAGAACACTTACTCTTAATAGGTGGCAATTTTGCCAGATGTTATTGACATAGTAAGTGCGAAATTTCAGTGATACTAAATGCAAAGTGCAGCAGATTAAAGAACAATGGAACAAAGTGCAAAATGAAGTTTAAAAAGCAGCAGTGTCAAAGTCAGAGAAAGTGTGAAAAAATTACATTTTAACAACACTATTAAGAACAAGTTTACTAATTACTGTAACTGGCACAAATTTAAAAGTATCTTCCTTAGACTCTGGAAAGTTTTTAAAAGTGTGATATTTTTTCTTGTCAGCATTTCTTCCTTTCTTTATGCTCTGTAGCAGAGACATAACATTGCTGGTACTAAAACAATGACACTTGGAGCTCTTTATCTTTCACTTCTTAACCCTTTCTTACCAAGTAATATTGCAGTAAATTCTGCTGTTTAAGCAGTGTAATGAACTACAGAACATGCTTTGATAACTAATACTGAAACAGTTTAAAATGAAAACCATAGGACTGATTCAGTCATGGTTTACACATTCACTCACCCAAAATAATGGAAATTCCACACTAAGGATGACTTCTTATTAAAAGTTTGGGAAAATCCTGTTTCTCTGCTACCAAAATAAATAAATAAATAGCGTGCACAATTTCCTCGTTTTCAATTATTCTCTAAAATCCAATCATAATATATTACAGTTGAGATGTTCATCTCCAATAAATCAGAGAAGCTTCACTGCTTTCAGTGGCATCATACCAAACTTAAAGAATCCAGTTTTCTGGATTTCATTTGCAATATTTGTATTGTACTGAAAGCTAAGACAGGTTTCTCAAATCGCAGTTATACATGGAACTCCACATAATCTATTACAAATATTTTTTGTTCAGCTCTCAACCCTGTTACTGTCGCATATAGTCTTCAGTAAGACTTCAGCCAGCAGCATTACACTTAAGGCCTAAGCATATCTCCATAGCAAATCAAATGGTTTTGGGCATTAGAATGACCATATCTACTTTCACATACTGAAATGAAGGCTCATTATAGCACTGCCTGATGTAGTTCAGTTACTTGCTGACAGAGGACCCAGGTATCTGTACCCTCATTGCAGAGATGAGTGGCTCTGGGATGGGAGACAACATCATTACTCTAAGCTGATGAGTTTACTCCCTGCAGTCCCTCAGATTTCAGGGACAATTATTGGGCCAAAATCTAACATCAGAATCACCCAACTAAATACCACCACCAACAACAAATAATTTACTTTTCTGGGGTAAATTATTAGCATCATTCATTTACTTGATACTAATTGCCCGGGTGACAGCTTGAGGTCCTTGAACAACTCACAGTACTGAACATTAAAGCTTAATTTTGGCATCTCATAAGTAATATATGTAGAAATCACAATTGCAAATACAGCTCTAGTAGGCGATTCCAATCTCCAATTATTGTCTGAGAAAAGGGTTTAATTTAAAGTCCATTTGGGGAAAAAAAAGTAGCAAAGCATCAAGATTTACTAAAATACTTCTACTTTCTTCTCTGTGATAAGAGAAAGTTGACTTTGCACAGGATGCGAGTAGCTTGCACTAATTATGATTCCATTAGTGAGAGTTTTTCTAGCATATCAATGGCTACCCTTTTCATGGAAATCCAATATAATGCAGCTGAATACATCTGCACGGCTTTCTTGGGGCACTTTTCTTTAAAGTGCATTTATCATAGTCATCTATCACCACTTTTCCACCTCATGACTGCACTTGACTCAATCAAATAATTTGTGAACTAGAAATAAAATTGGTTCAACTTCAAAAACTGAGTACTGTACAATTTGATGCAAGGCCTTAGGCTCTACCCACTTAAGGAAGAAAAGTTGCTGCATGGTATATGATTCACTTGCCAAAGAATACAGTTCTTAAAACCAAAACTCAGTGTATATGAAATTATATCCTCCAGATCTGCATAAGAGAATAAGGGATGTTACTGGATTTTTTTTGGGGGGTGGGCAGAAGGGAACTGCAATTGTTTCCCAGAAATATATTTTCTAAGGCCCGAGAAAGCAAGTACAGAACATGAAACCTGATGTTAATATCATGCAGTTTAATATTGAAAGCATCTACAGTAAATAAAAATTTTAAATTCGCCTTTAGATCCTTTCTATGTTGAGATATACACAGTTATAACTGTTCCAACCCCCTGCTGTGGGGGGATGAAGCCAAAGCTTCATCCATCCTGACCTTAGACACTCCCATGGACATAAGAAAATTTTTGGCAGCAAGGGAAGTTCAGTTGATGGTATTCACCTATTTAGTCTTTAGCCAGAGTTCACCAGCAGTGAGATGTACTAGTGATGAGCAACAGCTTCCCTTAAGGTGTAATGATAATGTTATTTTGGTCTGCCATGTCTGTGGTAACCAGTAGCTATTGGTTTCACGGTATCAAAATTGAATCAAAATATAATTACCTAAATGACTACAAAATCTTTACAGGTTACCATTTGTTTTTGCTCCCTGCCTGATTATCTCCTAGTTACTTCCAGATAATAAAACACTTATTCCTTTGGACCTTCCCACCATTTTTGGACAACAGCTTAGTCATATCTGGGGCTCCAGGTCAGTACTGGGCCCTGTTACCAATTTCTATGTGCAAATGCAGAGAAAGATTCAATCCTAGGCTTAGAAATGGTATGCGCTGGGATTCTGGAGAAAGGGTCAGAGTGTACTGGGTGCAGAGAAGGCAGTCCAGTCTGTGAGAGTTGAGAAAGAGGACAGGAATACTTGTTCAAGCACTGTCAACAGTTCAACATGACTCAGGGTGTCTCTGGCTCAGACAGCTGTTTTTCCTTTTATCTTTCTGAGATGAGGATGACCGTATTTCTATCCTCTATCCTAAAGTCTTTTGAAAGTTAATTATAAATCATGAAATGCAAAAAGCGTAATATTATTTCTGTAACTTTACCTTAACAGTTCTTGGTGTAGATAAATGGCTTCAGCTAGACTCTTTACCTAGACTTTCCACTATTTCCAGGATTTTAAAACTGCCAATATTATATCTTTACTTTTCTCATTAAATTCTTGCAAAAAAGACACACCTCCATAAGTTGCCCCAAAAACAAGTAGTGGAAAATATAGGAGATATTTACACCATTTTCCCCTGTGACTTTTTTTTTTTTTAATATATTTTTAAATTTCAGTAAGTTCAGGGTAAGTTTGCCAACCATGACTAATGTTGAACCATGATGTCAGAAAGGGGGTGGAGGGCGTTTACGTGACTTGATATTTTTGTCTTGACATGTTTGTGCTAAAAGATAGTTCACTGTCTAGGGTTTTATCACATTCCATTATTGCTATCATTCTGTGCATTCAAGATGTACTCCTAAAAAATACCATTAGAATAATTTGTTCTGCTTCCTCCTAGACTGGCAATAATTGCCCACCCATCACCCTGCTCCTTTATCTCATTCAGTAGTTCTCACCTACTGAGCCTCTTCCAGTTCCCTAGGGGGGCCTCGGCAGAGCTACATAAACTTTCTTATACACACATATATATATATATTTTACCTCTTACTGCACTGTTAATGGAACTCTTTGATCTCTCACTAAACTATAGTGTACTTCTGCAAGATAATGCTTAATCTTTTGCTGGACTTAGAGGTATTCTGTAAGTCAGTAAAACGGTCTTTTAAAGCTTTAACAAGGAATCATCTCTCTATTAAGCATTTAGTGTGAAGGACTCTATACAATTTCTTTCTAAACCATAGTCAACTCCATCTCCTCATTCTTCTGTGCTTTTCAAACTATGCTGGTGCCAGCTGAGGTCACAGATTATTACATATATTCATTTTTTGCAATGCTGCTGAGAAACCATTGGAGTACCATGAAGTTCTCCTAGTTTATGAGTAGGTTAGGCAATTTATATTCCAATTCAAACAGTTCGAGAGATGATTAAACAGAAAATATAGATGGGAGTACCTTAAGAAACCTTAACCAAAAAATTTCAAGAGGAGAAAGTTCAAATAGAGTAAACATCATTCAGTAATTCTACCAATTCAGTTGTACACAATGGATGAAGAGTCATGGAATATCATTCATTTTCATCCAGTTTCATCTCATAGTGACAAACATGATTCAGTTTCAGTTGTCTTTAGAGGCTTCTATAGTTTTGCACTGACACGACAGAGCAGCTTTGTGGCTTTCTCATAACAGGACCAGTAGGCTCAAAAAATGGCCTAAATCTACATGAAATCTGACCACTGCCTGCAGAATCAACCTCAATTGTTAAAATACTAAGGGTGGTAAAATACTACATATGAGTAATGATCAGTACCTGCCTTGTGAAAATTATATTGATATTCTTTTGATGGTTTCAGCCTGGCTATTAGCATTCTCCACAGGAAACAGATAAGAATTCCAAAGAGAGATTGACTGAAAGTTTGGGAATAGACATATCCAAATTCAACAGTTTCTGCACTTTTGAAAGATACTTGCATTTTTCACCTCTCACACTGATTACATTATAGCAGAAAAGTCAAGTAAATCACCGAGAATTGAAATAATCACAAAACCTATTCTGATTTTTCTCACCTTTTATTTTACATACATTTTAAATTCAACAGTAAACTGTTCCTACCACTGGTCGAACATGCTGCTTTCATACAGTATGGTTTGCTCATGCCTCCATAAACCTCAAAAAGTAAGAAGAGAAGGGGCAATAACAAGGCTCTACCTTGTATAGTCTGTTCAAATAATCAGCCACACTTGCTTATTCTCATGGGCTAGACATCCAAACTCAGGATAACCTTGCTAATTCTAGACTACAAGAAGGAGGCAGAACTATTTAAGCCCATGGAGAACTGCAAAAGAAAACGATTTAAGAATCCATTTTTAGACCTGTTTTGAAATTAACGTGCAGCTGAATTTCATACTGCATGGACTTAAACATCACGTTTCTACATTTTGCCAGCATGATATGAGGTGATTAATATATGCTAGTAAAAGAGTGTTGCTTTCATGATTGCTAGGCTTGTATATCTTTTACAGTCATTACAGCTTTTATTCTTTCCAAGTAAGACCTTCCAATCTATCTTTTCTCTCTGAATCTGAATGACATTGGCACTTTTTCCTAGAACTCCCCATGAAATTAGCACTTTTCTCAAAAGATCACATGAAATTTTATAATACTGTTTTTGCTGCAATATTATTTACAGCAACAAGTTGCTTTGAATACCTCTTTTTCAGAACACTCATTGACATATATTTCCAGTATGATAGGGAAGCGATAGGCTACAGTAACACTTAAAATTTGCCTTCAATTATTTGCCTGATTTGACAGCTGTGTTGAAATCTTCCTACAGGTCATTTCTAGATTAATTTTGTCTAACCATCTCAGGGAAGTAAAAGCAATTTTGAGACAGGAAAGAGAATAATCAGGAATTTTTTCAAGAATGTGTTGAGAATGTCATAATACGTAGCCTTCAACTGGCTTGTATGTAAAACTACACCTGAATTACTAGTGAGAGTGTAAGCTTTGGCTGAAGAGATCTGTAGAAGTTACTTATTTAAGCCTTTTCATCAATTCTTTGGAATGAGAGACAAAGATTCAGGAGATAAAATAGGAAAATGAACTGCCTGTTACAGCTTTGTGCCATTTTTATATCTTTATATCTAAACACAACGACCTGCTCTTTTTCTTTTCCTTGTTTCCAGTCATCACCAGAGACGTTCATTCTATTTACAGCCTTCTCAGGAAGGTGTCATTTTTTGATGACTGCTCCAAAAATGCTAACAAAATTATTTCTTTCCCCTCTTTTCTACCTCAACCATCTTATTCGTAGGAAAGTGAATATCTGAGTAAAATAATGTGCTCCAAAATTACCTGCTTTGGTTATCCTCAGGACTATATGGCAAAATCCTGTTCTCAATTCTCCATCTTGCTGGTTCTCTAGAGATGTCACTGCAACTACAGAAGGTAGAGAAACCAGCACTTGTAGTAGCCACATGCATTGTCAAGAAGTTTTAAAAAACACTGTCACTTCAGAAGATGTGTACAATCACCTGAAAAAGGGGAATAAACTTCCCTAGAATCAATACTAAGGTGTGACAGATGGCAAGAATGAGCTGCAGCCTGCTTACACCCTTCCCAGAGCCACATAGCAAGCCACAGACTACTATGACCAGCAAGAAATGTAACCAACTTTTTCCCTCAAAGAAAATAATAAAACATTTATTTGTCCCAGGAGCTCAGGAGACAAAAGGCTTCACCAAATTAATCTGTTCACTTTACAGGGATCATTACATTTTAAAGAATATAGCAGTAGCAGGATCACACAATGGTGACATTTCATATTTAAGAATTCCTAATGATAATCTTGGAAAACTATAGAAATCTCAGAAAAACATAGAATAAAGTTGGAAAAGACCTCTAAGATAATCTATGCTGTCAGATGGATTATTAGAAAAAGTCCTCCACACCAAAAAAGAAAAAGAAAAAAAGAAAAAAAAAAAAAGAAATCTTACATAGTAGGAATAAAAATACAAATGGGAGAAGACAAGTGACATTATTTTCCAAATGGAAGAGTTGAACTGTTAAGATTCCTAGAATATGCTCTTCTGCAATTTTAAATATTTTTTAAATTTAAACTTAACTCCTAATTTTTCATTTTTATGGATCTTTAAATAATTACAAAATGGTTTCTAACTATAAAATCATTGCATACTCCTAATCTTTATTCCCCAATAATGTTCTCAGTTAAGGATTTAAATTGTGCATAGGAACATTATAATACAGTTTAGGCTGAATAATTTATTTGAATTCCTATGTTAGTAATGACGTATTCACTCAATGAATATTATATAAATAAATAAATAAATAAAGCTTTAATATTTACCTTTCTGAATGATTTTATGGTCTCCTCTGAAAATTTTCAAAGTGATTTTTCCTCAAAATCATGAGATGAAAATACTGTCAGATTAAACATCGTCTGACTGACATTTTTGTCAAGACAAATTTTACACTAACTAGCTTTTTTCAAAGTCCTGCAATGCTTCTATCCATTGAAACAGGCTGCTGTTAGAGTAAGGCAGAAGCCTTCAAAATCAGAGATTAATGAAATGAAAAAGACAAAGCCTTATACGTGTGAAAGGCAACTCAGGCCAAAATGGTATAACTAGCACAGATGGAAGGTATACGTTTTTAGACTTGTGTTTTATGCTTCTAGCTTTTAAATGAAGCAGGGCAGAAGATATGGGAAATAAATCTCTGAAAAGGGATGATAGAAGGAAAAAAATAAAAGGAAGACAGGAAAAAAAGTAGAAAACTGAAGAGGAGGGGTTTGTATTAAAGAGTAATTGAGGAAAAAGCACAGTGCAATGAGCAATAGACTAGAGGCAGGATTGGTAGAGAAAAGTAATAGAATTTGTTAAACTAATTGACATAGTTAAAAAAGAACAGACAAGCTTTCAGATATGCAAGCTCTTCTTTGGATCAAAAACAGCAGGGAGTACAAAGAAACTTTTCAGGTACTAGATCTCTGATTACCCACCCACAGACAATGTCAGAATCCTGACTGGCAGAGGAGGCAGAGATTAATGACAGGTGACACCATCCGAATTATTCAAAATACTGACACCCAAAAATATTAAGATGCCACCAAGTTAAGGTATGCTACCAAACTTGAGCAAGGACTTAGATTTGGAGAAGTCAGAATTGAAGGTGTGTTCTTCAATTGCTAGCCGCAAACTGCTCACTTTCCCCTTAACAGTTTTTGGGAAACATGACCAATTCCAGCGTTCTCTTGATGTATGGATAATGCAACAACAGCTGCCCTTAGACCTACAGCTGATCCCAAAAGCAGAGCAATACTGTTCTGTTCCTCATTTTGGTGGGAGGAAGAGAAGTGATCACATCTAGAAAAAGAAGAGCAGCTCTAGTTCCCATATCTATCAAACATGCAGCTCGCATGCTCACCTCTGGAAAGAAGCATAAGAAATACAATAGGTGGTCAATCCAGCCCATGAAGGAAGAAGCAGAAAACTGTACAGAAGCCAACACCAACAAATGCTGAGCTGCAATGTTTCCAGCTTCACTTTGACGCCATCCATTGTTTAGCCATCACTTTCCCTTAGAGTGATGATATTACCACTGGGTAATTGTTTCCCATGGGTAGTAAAATCTTATGTCCAGTGTAAAGTAGTCACATGTGTGTACATGTATATTTTTGAAGAGGTGTTTTCCATGAAGAATGCTGCCCACCTGGAGCTCACCTGCTTTCACTAGAAGTTTTAGGTTTTCAGTAACTGCTAGGGCCAGGTCTTGACACAAATAATGTCTTTTACTTTAATAAGAATAATATCTACCATCAAAACCCATAACCAGTAAGTACTGTCAAGACAATCTATTCATTTCACTTTAAACTTAAACAGTAACACCAATGTTAGAATGATGGACTTTGTTCCACAGCTACTTTAAATAATTGTGGCAGCTCCTGAAGGACTAGCAGATCAAGGCCCTCTTGTACTTAGTTTTGTAGATACTAAATAACAGCACCTGTCCTCAAAACTCTGAAACTAGTAAACTGAAATATCACCTTAAATATTTGATACGCTTTCCATGTCAACTTAAAATACCTCATTCATATCAAGATGCTAACTATTGTAAAATGCATTTCATAGTGTAGCAAGGTGAACAGAATTACTAAGGTTTCTTGCAATTTCCCTACCACGTTCAGAAGAACTAGACATTGTAGGGCTGAAAGAAGTCTGCAGGCTGCCATATTTGCTTCTGTTTCTAACAAAAAATATTATAACAAACGGCAATCAGAAGTGTACAAAGTGAATAAATGCATTCAGGGTCTACTTCTATATGTATGCCTGTCCTAAGGATGTATGTTGAGTTCTAGAGACATTAAAGTAAGGAACATTTTTCTTGCAGAAAACAGATATCTGTCTAAAAGAGCCATTTCTAGACAGTTCTGTGGGAACAAGGATGGTACATCTGGGACAACAGCTATTTCTGTCAACTAAATAAATTCAGAAAAGAAAATAATAATAAAAAAAAGAAAGAAAAAAAAAATAATAATAATAATTAAAAAAAAAAAGAAAAAAAAGCAGGCCAAGGTCTTTAAGCCACATGGCTGCAAGTCCATCAGCACTGTCAATTTCCAGAAATGCTGTGTGTCTCTCACACTGACATCATTCACTGTATATAATAAAAATCACAATCTTTTCTCCTGGCCAGGCCTACAGCTTTGATAGGTTCTTTGGTTTCTTTCTGTTCATTTTTCCTCCCTCAGGCTGTAGCCAAATTCTGCCATTTCTTCTTGAATTGCACCTTCAATAGTCAAATGTTTCTTTCTGACCATAGTTGTAAAGAACTTTTCAGGCCCTTATCTTCTGCTTTCACCCTACTAACCTCCTTCACTGCAACTGTTCCTTTCTAACCTCCCACATATTCATATCACCTACTTCTCTAAACAGTCCTCTACCACTAAGAAACATCTGCCTTCCCTTTACGTCTGTCCCAACATATCTTTCCCACACCTTGAATCCATCAGTCCCTTGATTATGACATTTTAGCTTCTTTCCCCCATTTCAGAGCTTATTCACTGCTTATTTATTCAGGTTGGCCCTTACTGCACCTCCTCCCCACTACCCTGTCAGCAATTCCAGCTTTGACAGCTGACTCCCTATTTCTCTGTCAAACTAATAATGGTCTCTTCCTTGCTACCCTTTTTAGCCAAATAGCAAGGCCACTGCCCTATTTTTCCTTTTAAATTCCTTGTCAGTACATTCTTCTGATGAAATGCCTACATGAAAAAGCACGGTGAAGGCTGGTAAGAATACTAGGTTAGAAATGGGGATTGTAAGATTAGTTTTTCCTAAAGCATTCAGAGCAAAAGCTGCAAGTGTTTCTCCTCCTGTCTGTCCACTTGGGCTTTGTGGAGTAAGATCTCTGCTGAAACTCTGCCCCATTCTGACTGAGCTCATTGCTTTACAATATCTATCAGCAATACAAACACCTCCTCAGTCTTTACCACCACATTGCCCATCAGCTTTGAAACTGAATGGTTTATAAGAGAGGGCAGAATTTGGCCTGTTTCCTTAATTAAATATGGTCCTGTCAGGATGTTCTTACATTAGCAAGGGACAAAAAGAAAAAGAGAAGAAAAATGAAATTATGGAGAAAGGGTTTAAATCAAGGAAAAGTTATTAAAAAGACATCATTAAATATATGGGAATTCAAGCAGCTTTTAACAAAGAATGCAGCTGTAGGGAAAGCCTAAATGTAGTTTAAAATCTGACAATTATGTTCTGATTTATAAATCCTAATCTTTAAAAGACAACACTACTGTACGTTGAGGAAGGCGAGGGAGGATTTTTCATGCAAAGTCAATGACAATCCTAAAATTCAAGGACAGATAAGAGGTTCAGTCTTATGTTTAGAAAGTGCTATCCATCCATACTTGCATAATATATTTTTGCAGAATCCTAAATCACCTAATAGTGTGATAAAATGCATGTTGCCCCAAGTGCCAGCTTCAGAATGTTGCAATAAATTCTGATACAGAAGCATAGCTCTGCTTATTTATCTATGCACAAATACATGTTTGCATGTGTACTGCAAACATGTGACCAAAATCACAAAACAAAAGCAAGCCCTGATTCTACACGTCTGTAAGATAACAAAACTTCTAGTAATGTAGATGTAAAGTGAACTGTATATTCCAGAATCCAAGTCCTGCATAACAGCATGCTATGTCTTGCAGGAGTTTCATTAGAATAGGTACCTAACACTAAGTGAATATTGTATAAAATATTTTAATTAATATCCAGAATCAGGATTAATATCCAGAATCAGATACTGATTGCTGCCAGCTTTACCTAAATACTGGCATGGCAAAACTGAAATTATATAGACATAACCTCATATAGATAAACCTCATCAAACTTTCTAACCACTTACACTGTTAAGTGGTCACCATTAAAAACTTTACAGCCTAATTTTTCCAAATAGTTAGCATTATTCTGGCTTTATAATTCTATGATTAGTGTATTCTGTCTCTTGTAAAATTGAAAGCATAGTAATTTCCTTTGTTTTCTCTGTTTTAAACTCTGAAGAATCGACATGTATCTCCAATAGCTGTAAAGAACATATTACTGGGGGAACAGAATATCACTTCACTGTGCTCTATATGTAATAACAATGTGTGCTTTCATAACAAAAATAGCTGGGTAAGCCCAGCACTTTCTCCTCATTTATTTATGCTGATATATGACAATACTGATAAGAAAGTGCTAGACCTGCCATATTTATAATGAATCATTTTATAATCAAATACTGTATATTAACCTGGTCTCTGGCCAATGCAGCACCTGGCTGCCAAGTTCATAATTACACTGTTCTACAATGAAGGGTATGAAATAAATTAATTTCATGCCATTTTTGGTCTTACTCTAAACTACATTCATTATCTGGCTGGTGTCTGCAACAATTAAAGTTTGCTAATTCAGGTCTTGATTTTCCCTATTTGAATTCTTTTTGATGTCTCTTTGGTTCATATTGTCGAGTCCAATCCATTTTCTATACTTATTTTACATTTTCCCTCTTTGCTTTGTGATTCATTTATTTATCTATTTTTACTTTCCAGCTTTTCTCCAACTTGTTCTCCAGCCAGAACTTCAAAATATGTATTTTTACCCAAACACCAACAAGTCTAAAGCTAAAACCATGAACAGGTTTAAGATAAAATTACATTTGGATTGCTGACTTTTATGGCACATCCAGCTGTAAGGATACATTACTTATCCCTCATTTTTAATGTCAGACATGTTATGTTAAGCTAGCTTGTTCAAGTAATGGATTTACTGATTAGTTCCTGTTTTGGTCTATAATTGTTCAATGATTTCCTCAATATTAGCTTAACCAAAAAGCTTATATATAATTATTTGCAATATGCTTGACAGAAATACAGAAGCATTTACAAGAGAATCACAGTTTAAGTTAATCAATAATGGTTTTATCAAGAGTTTTTATTTATAGCTAATGCAAATGTTAAAAAAAATGTTACAGCCATTAATTATTAGCAGTTTTTTAAAGCACAAACTAAGAGTTGAATAAATGTACTTTAAGACACTTAAAGCCCAGGCATTCTTTTTAAAATGACTAGCTAAAGAGCCCCTTGGGCTGTCTTTTTACTGCTTTTCAAAGCTCTAATAGCACTTTTTCACCAAAGACACACCCCTTGAATCCTCCGAGAGATACAATAGCATAATTGTTCTTTTAGGTTTTAAGGCCTTGACATATCTGTCACTGAAAGAACAGTGAATAATAATACCAGAACTATTTTATGCAAATTCCACTTAGAGGTTTCAAGATTTTTGTGAGACTGATCTTGCCTCCTTGTTGACAGTTTTATTGTCACATTAGCTTTACATGAGAAAGTGGTAAAGTTTTCTTCTTTGTTAAATAATACCCCATTTTAAAATCTTTTAGATAAAGTTAAAAACAAATACAAAAACAATGAGATGGAAACATCAATTTGGAAAGATATCAAAGGAGAAAACAGTAGTCACTTGTAAGATTTTCTCTTACTGGCTTTCGCTTTTCAAATTATAAGTCACACTCGTTATGTGTAATATGTACAAAATGAATATTTACTTGCATGTATGTGTATATTTACACACACATATAGGGTTATGAATAAAACATACCAGGATGTGTATTCTTAGACTAGTCAATGATGAATGGCTCATATCTCAAGGTCGCAAAGCTACCAAATACATTCTGCGTAAATATACGCAGTCCATAGGCAGCTGACTATATACAAACAAAATGCATGCTAATGTGTCACAAGTAGGTTCAGTTAGCAGAGAGGAAATGCGAGAAATGTACGCACGTGACCTTCTCTGAACATGTTTACATAAATATCTCCTAAAAGATGCTTTTAGGTCAGTTTTGCAAAATCTCCTGAGATACAGAGATCTGAAGAGACCATCTAAGATGTCTCTAAGTCATCTAAGTCACAGATATTCTATCTGCAGTCTGCTTACTATAGTGCCAAACAGTATCAGTCTCTACATTTTACACATAAATAATGCTGCAAAAAAGGACTTTTAATTGCTTTTGCAATGAAAATGATTTTGTATTTTTCCCTCCCTACTATTCTGTTCAAAAAAGAATGTAAGGAAATAGCTGAACCAGAATAATCCTTTAACTTACATTTAAAAGTATCATAGAATCATAGAATACCCTGAGTTGAAAGGGATCCATAACGATCACAAAGTCCAACTCCTGACTCCACACACAATCACCCAAAAATCAAACCATATGTCTGAGAGCATTGTCCAAATGCTTCTTGAACTCCAGCAGCTTGGTGCCATGTCCACCACTCACCGGTGAAGAAACTTTTCCTGATATCCAACCTGATCTTCAAAATGACCTCGTAATTCCTCAGATGATGGTTCCATAACCAGGCCTGACCACCCAGTTCTTATGATGAAAGGGTTAATGGGCACCAAGATGAGAAGGAGAGCAAGAATGACTGCAGGAAATAAATCTTTAAAGAATGAGATAATCACTATGGATCAATGCTCTTTTTGGTGAAAGTCTATTGGATGAAACCAGTGGAACTCATTTTCTTATTAATTCACAGAGTCATCTGTGTATATTAGCAGATAAAATGGGAAGTACAACAAGCTCCCAGGACAAGATCTTTTGTAGCACATGAACTGGAAGACACGGGTTTCCTGTTAGCTCAGCTTCTACAGAAAGCAACCTCAGAATGAAACCTATATTCCCTCGAGGGCTACAGAAACGAGAATATCCCAGTAAGATTCAATTATTTTTTTTCCACCAAGAACTAACCCTGGAAGCCAGAGATCTTTCCTGAGAATGGGATAGGAGAAAATTGGAACTGCACCATACGTCTCCAGCTCATGGGCAGCGACAGGCTCAAACATATATAGTTCCTCTGCATACAGGAAGGGTAAAGAGTGCGTTCACAGAATCAAAGAAATTTACGCTCCATAAGTGCCTTTGCAATGGATTTTCCTCTTTTCAAATGCAGTCTTCTACATTTATATTGTGCCTCTAATTTGACTGTTTCAAAGCATTGTGTCAACTTATAGATGCTCCTTTGATTGCACGGAGGTGTAGAACTACCCAGTACCGGAGGAAAGACAGATCTGCTCAAGGGCATACTATGAGTCCATATGATTATGAAAATAATCCTGGGATATTTAATATTCATAAGGAGCAAACATGACCTCCAATTTCAAGCTCTTACCTGAAAGCACTGTTACAGAGTAAACTGTACAGAATCGTAGTATTATAAAAAGTTATTTTGCATAGAGTTGTACAAAAACTTCTACATTTAATTTAAAATGGATTCATGCTATTTTTATACCGAATCCAGCTGCATAAGTTCTTAGCACTCACAGTCATGAAGTACCACATTCAAATGAACTTACTTTTCCCTTGAGTTAAACTTGTTATATAGGTACAGATCAGATTCAAATTTACCAGGTTACTTTCTCAGCAAAAATGTGGAGATTCACTGGACTTTTTGCTCTCAGTACCAATGCAATAAATACATCTGATCAGTAAAAATCTAAATTTTCAATTGTAAAGAAATGGATTGTTACTGACCTATTTGTTTGTGGTGAGCAGCAGTTCACAGAAGTAACTGTAGTACAGCTAAGATATTTACTTTTAATAGTAACTGTTCAGTACTGAATGTGAGGAACTCAGCATTCTGATAATCCAAAAGATACAACGATAATGTAACTGCTCCTAGTAAGTGGCGGAATAACGGCAAAAAAAAAAAAAAAAAAAGTTACTATACCTATTGAACAAATTGAAAGATGACTTGAGATTTTTTCCGCCCTCACTAAGTTGTTCTTCAAGGAGTTCAAATGGTTGAGATGACAACTACAGCACCACAGTTCCCAACAGTTCAACACAGCCCATCCTGGACTGTTGAGTCCTCCATAGCTGATAGTCTTATCACAGAGACAGTGGGGAAAGAAAAACCCTTTGAGCACAGACCTTCTCAAAACTAAGTGAGGTAGTTTTGCAGAGTATGCAACCATCACAATGTAAGATATTTTATGATGTATAGAAATCCATGCACATTTTATGTGTATAGTTATTACAGGTGATAAGTATTCAGTCTCCTTGAGTTTGACAGTTCTTTGTTAGTAGGTGAGCGGTGAATGAATGCCAGAAGTTTGGAGAAATATGCACGTACTGGGTCTACTTCTAGATAGAGCAGAATATTTTGTTTGTAGAGAAAAGAAAAGACAGGGAGAAAAGGATGATTTTTCTGTATGTAGTAGTAAAGTACAAAAGATAGCACCTGAACATCTAGAATGATGGGTTTTGTGTGGTGCTAGAACCAACTGAGGGAGTTAAATTATGAAGGAGGCAACTTGGAAATAGGATATGATCTCAATTTTTGTTAGTCTTCCCACGCTACCGTTGATCATAGGGACAACACACTATAACCACTGCCTATTGACATGGAAAAGACAAAAACAGTTTCTGAACGCCTTCCATGTGAAACATGACAATCCTGAATAAGGAATGTCCCTTTTAGGCATCACAAGAGGACAGATGAAGCAAAGTCCCCGGATTGATCTGGCCAGTAGGACAAATACCAATTGTGTATTTCACAGGTTCTTTGAATACAAGTGCCTCAAAAATGAGGCATGTGGGAGGCAAGTTAAGGATACAGCAAGGACATGCTGATTCCTCAAGCCTGGAGGCCTGAAGCTGAGGTATCTATCCCATGGCTCCAGACAGCCTCACGGGTAGGCATTGGGAACCACCCCCAGGACACGGAAAGGACAAGATACAGGCATGAGTGGGTCTGGCTTAGTAGGGCCCACTGCCAAGCAGGGTGGGACAGTGGGGAACTGGAGACCAGTGCTGCTGCAGCCTTGCTGGGTCAGGGACTGATAGCTGAAATGGGGTCCTGGGTTGTAGGCAGGGTGGGAAGAGCCCTGGGGCTGTGGGTATCAGCGCTTTGATAAGGGAAAATATTCTGAATCAGCTTCAGGAGATTTTAAGTGGAAAATAACCACTGCTGAGCAAAGTACAGAGACAAGATCTTAAATCCCAGCAGGGATGCAGAGTAGAATTCAGAAGGTGACTTTTGTTTTCAGGCAGTACATCTGTGTGATCCATAAAGGAGTTCTTTTAAATTACTCCAAATTCTGAATTTGGACAAGCAGTCATATCTAAACCCATACTTCAGGGCTTCTGTTGGTCAGAAAAGATTTATTTCTTCTAAATGTGCATTACTCTGCAGCAAGAGAGAACTGCCTTGTTCTGAATCAGCACAGGCTGGCTATGACAGTAGACGAGCACACTAGATAATATATATCTAAGGTGAATTTACATTTACAGATGCCTGATTGATAAAACTTCCTTGAATAACTATGAGGCTTAAACCAGTAGGAATACCAGGAATTCCCTGCATTTTCCTGCAAACTGGAGTAGGTTTAATTACCTGGAATTTCCTGTGCTCATTTCCCTTTTCCAGTTCTTCCCCTTCCCAGGGAATCAGATAGTAGAGTACAGTGATTTTTCCAGTTCTGTGCCTGTTGAACACAGAATTAGGACTTAGCCAGTTGCTTGACTTTAAACTGAGCTTCTGGGATACTCACAATAATCCAAAGAATACTGACCTAACACTCAATAAAGCTTCATTCAAAACAGGTCATATTCTTAACAGTTCAGCTGTTTGAGCTGAATTTTAACGTAGATTTGTTATGTAATGAACTAATATCCATTTATTATCTAATTAATTCAAAATAATTAATAACATTAATTATATAATAATAAAAATAAAAATACTTAATTCAAACTGATCATAGCTGATCTAATACCAATTTTTGTCAGGCATCATATGTATGTTATGATATAAACATAATTTCAACTGGTTCATCTGTTCCCTGAAATAAAAAGTTTTCCTTAAATTTTCAGGAATTTGTTCATAATGAGGCTGTAATGCAGTTACAAATGAAGAAGAGAATGTGTGTTTTCAGTATGACTTTAGAAATCAAACAAAGTTTTGCTGTTGTTGGAAAATTTTTTATGCCACATGAGACATGAAGGAAAAAGTATATATTTTTAAAAACAAAGATATTTTTCCTGTTCTACTTGTTAGTCTATCCCTGCATTTAGTAGGTCCCATCCTGCATTCCCTGCACGTTCTCAAGTATCAGCTCTAAACTGAGATTATTTCACCTTTATATCTCCATGTATGCAGCTGAAACTTGTCTGGCTACAAAAGCTTATTCTCCTGCTGATTTAGTACGTACAATTAGATGTCTACATCCAAACACACCTTTCCACAAATCCAACTCACTGAATAAAGCCCATTATCTTACAATATTTCTATCGACAAAGGTTATGCTTTTCCGAGCTATATTAATCTCTTTGTCTAAACATCACCTGCTTAATTGGTTTAGATCAGAGCTATACTGTTTTGAGTAAAAGGATGTGATTAATGCAAACTAAATACGACTGGATCAGCTCTACGTCACTCTACAGTATACACAAACCTATTGTCATCTGAACTGTGAGAGTGCCTGGGAAAACGCAGCCTTGGTAAACAAATTTCTTGCAAAAAATATCAAAGCAGGTGAGCAGATGAGAGGTATTTTGACTGTGCTGAAGTCTTTCTATCAAAGGAGTTGTATTGTGAGCCAAGATAGTATTCACCAGTAACAAGGACAAGCTATGACGTGAAGGTTATGTTTCACATTTGGCCAGGGTGGGTGGAACTACTGAGAAGGATATCTAAAAGCTTCCAGGCACATTTAAAAGCTGTCCTGAAACTGAGAAAGGAGACATGGACAGAGCCTGGGGGAGCTGAGAAGAGCAAGGGGAGAGTAGTCTTGCTCTGCAAAAGCCTATAAGCCCCTCTCTCACCTAAGAAGGAGGAAGAAAACAACTCTGCCCTGCCTTTACTGTTCTCAACTCAATCTCTGTACTTCAGTGCCTGATACAGCACTGATTGCCAGAGACAAGGATAACCACTGTAGCAAATAAAGAACCAAAGATAAGTCCTGAACAACCTGATAAGAGGCAGAAAATGGCACAAAGACACTACAGAAGAATGAGGGCATGAATAGGGAAGCAAAAAATAGGAAAACAGACTGGTAAAGAAGATGGCATGAATACCAAAGGGAATGAATAAAACCAGCACAGAGAATGAAGCTCATAAGCAAAATGCAGCACTGCACAAATTAGACTCATAGCTTCCCAAGTGAGGAAGCAGGGACAGCTCAAAATGCCTAGAAGTTAGTTAACACGAGACTTCTAAGCAAGGGTCCTCCAGCCTCGTTCCTTTCAACAATTAGAATCATAGAATAGTTTGGGTTGGAAGGGACAACTAAAGATCACCTAGTTGATACCTTCTGCCATGGACACAGACATCTTTCACAAAATCAGGTTGCCAAAACCTTATCCAACCTGACCTAGAACACTTCCAGTAATGGAGAATACACTTCTTTGGGCAATCTGTTTCAAGCACTTCACCACCCTCATAGTGAAGAGCTCGTTTCTTACATTAAAATATTTCTCCTCTTTCATTTTAAAACCATAATCTCTAGTCCTGTCACAATATGCAGTTTTAAAAAGTCTCTATCCATCTTTCTCATAAGCCCTCTTAAGTATTTAAAAGTATCAAAAGGCTACAATAAGCTGTCTCCAGAGCCTTCTCTTCTCAGTGTTAAGAAAAAAAAATCTAGTTTTCTCAGTTTTTCTTTGTAGAGGAGGTGTTCCAGCCTCTGACTATTTTTGGTTCTTTAATAATTAGAGAGGAAATGTTGTCATAAGCATTAATATCCATTCCACAGTCCCCAAAGATACACAGAGAGTAACTAAGCCTCACCCAAATAGTCCTTCATGCCCTTCAAGCCTCCATTGAAGTGGCGTTCCTGGAAGGCACTGGAGTTCCATATATCACTTGTTTATTCAAACATACCAGTTTTATTCTTTAACTCCTAATACTCCATCTCTCATAACTATCTGATCATCTAGTCTTTATTTCAGCTTGTTGTTATAATAGCAGAACTCATCTTTATCATGATTCGGGCAAACAAACAAAAAAAAGTCTGCTTTTCTACCACTGGATTTTTGCAGTCAGCCAACAGTGCTCCTTTACAGCTAAGCTGTAAGAACTTAGCTTCTTTTTGCAGATATCTCATGCATTGCTCTGATTGCATTACCTGCCTCTCTCTTTCTGTCCAAAGGAAAATCTAAGCCTCTTTCTCGGACACAACTTTTTGCAGATGTAGATTTGTCAGCTTAGTCTTAACATGCAGAAGGCAGAGCTTCTCCTTACTCTTCCCAGGCACTGTGGACAATATCCACAGACTATCTATCACTGAAGTCCATAAAGCCAAAATCTTATTCAGTTCAGAGTGCTTCATCTAGTCCATCGCAGTAGAAGTCTGAGTTTTGCTGAGATTCTTTCTGAAACCCATTCATGTAAGCAACATATCCAGGCACCTACCTCTCATCTCGTGAGCTGTAAAATCCATTTCTCAAATGCAGTTATGCTCTGCTCCTATCCGTTCACAATCCTGCAAAGATCATTCTCTTAAAGGTCATTTTCCCAGGCTTTTGTTCTGACTATGTCATTCCTCTTTCTATATCACCTTGTCTGCCTCCATGTTACTACATCATTCCATGGACTAGCAAAGCCTAAGTGTCTCTTCTCAATCAGTAGCAAGTCATTAGCTCCTACCTCTGTTCAGTTCATTATGTGATATTCCTTCTGTACTTAATATCCTGCTGTGAATTGGTTGCCCATTAATATACTCAGAGACATTTCAGTGTATAGATTCCTCCTTAAACCCATTCTTTTTTCCTTGATATTTACAAAAGACAATTACTTTGCTGCTGTACCGGCCTGATTCTCTTCTATTCCAAGATCATCTTGGGTTAGAATGAGGATTATTGGTTTGGGAACAGATTTCATCTGACAAGTAATCCTGAGCAACATGCACTGACACTAATTGTGCCTCCTTTCAGGACTGCATTGGCCAATAGTAGTCAGCTTCAAGGTAAATATCTGTCAAGAGTTACCTGAACCTTTGTTTCATTTACCTCGCCTTTTCCTCAGACTCCCAAGCTATGAAGTCCCTCTTCTAGAAGGTAGAGTTGAGCATACAATGTAAGTGGTTCTCTGACTTATTTGACTCCAAAACTGATGTTGGTAAGACTCTCTGCTGCTCAGTTTGGATGTGTTTTGGTACTTCATACACAAGCACAGCATAAAAAGGGCTAAGGCAAAGATATATTACTTACTGTCTTTTGTCTGCTTCTTTCAACAAATTTTGCATGCATTCTTTTCCATTTCCTATTATTTTTCTCAGTCTTAAGCTTTTTACATTTTTTGAAAGTTTCTGAATAGTGGATCTTCACAATTCCATTTTATTCTCATATACATCCTTCCAGTTATAGACAGAGCTCAGTCTAGTCTTCCATTATTTTTTATTTTCCCCATCCCAGCATACTGACAAGTTGCTTATTGCCATGTCCTTACCTTTCTTTTTTATATACTCCCTTCTAACTCACTTTCTTGTCTTCAAGTCCTATAATATGCCATCAGCTAAAATGTTAGCCTCCATAGTGCAGTGTAAAAGAGAGTAAAAGTTTTGCTGGATAGTTCAGGATTTTGATAAGCTGAAACAATATTAATCAGCAGCTTTTAATGTCTAACGTGGCTTGACATGAAAATAAAATTAATTTTGTGGACTGTATCTGATTGTAAGAGTCAATTGTTTTAAAGTGGGCCAGTGCTCAAAAACAAAAGCTCCTTCTAATTTGGGTATGGGAAAAGTGCTAACATTTAGACTTCTGCAGCATCCAATGCTCTGCAACAACCAACCACGTTATGTTGGTCTCTTCATTGTGTGAAGGCCAAAATCTAACTTCAATAAAAATAATTCAAGAAAATAATCACACAAATGTATAGGGAAGTGCATAAAAGCATCCTTGACAGAAGGAAGATGTAAATCACAACACTTACAATGTATTTCATTTTTTTTTCTCCTCCCCTTCTATTTCTAAAGCATAAAAAGAAAAATAATAATAAAAAAAATAAAACAAAACACACAAAAAAGAATCTGGCATAGTTATCATTCATGTTGATGTCAACAGCCCTACATAGACAGGTAACAGGAAAATACCACCCCAGGGATCCTATTCATGGTGCACAGCAGGGCCCTGTCTGTAATTACTATGGCCTAGTTATTTCTCAGGGAAAAAAGTCCAGCACCAAATCCTTTTTTTTTTCTTAATAGGTGAAGTTGAACCTAAAGCACTGTAATTTTAATCAAATCTTTCCCATCTGCGTGTAGTGTCTCTAAGAACTTGAAGATTTAAGTGTATGTTGTAGGGTTTGTTGAATAGTCCCAGCGGGGGGAGAAAGGGCAGAGAGATGGTAATTATGTTACACTTAAAGGTATTTCTGTTGCCAAGAAAGGGGGGAGTTTGAGGGGTTTTTGTGTTCTATTTTTCCCTTTCTCTTTCTGCCTCTTTTCCCCTTTCCCTACTGAGAGTTAAGATGATGTCATGGACAGAAAGGAAATACTGCAATGGACTAGAAGGCAAAGTCAGTGAGGAGGCAACATGATAAAGTGTCAGCTGCCAATATGTCCATGAATTGTTTAAAAAATAAAAGGCTTCAAAACTGATGATGAAAGGGTGTTTCCTGCATTGTTTCTCCTCCCAGTGAAGAAACTAAGTAGCAGCTTGTAATGAACAAGTTACCTTTAATATGATTAATTTGATTTTTGATTGCTCATCTCTATTTACAAGGACTCTATGGGGTTTGTATTATAAGTCTATCCTTCGTGCTATTTAATTAAATGACTGAAACGTTTTGCAGTTATGGGAAAATTTAAACAGGAGAAGGATCACACTCCTATATGAGACGCTACACTCTAGCAAAAATTTTGCCATAAAAGACTATTAAGGCGATATGTCCTTCACATTTTAAAATGAGCAGAAGTCAAGGTATTAACAGTCAATTCAAATCCAAAGAATCCATAGAATAGCTTATTCAGCTGTTACATACTTAAAATCAAGCTTGTATTTGCTTGTACTTCTTAACATACAAATGAGCTCTATCAAAATAACAGGTTATTTCTTTAAGTTATAGTTTTCTGTTTTGATCTGTTGTCACTCTGGTTTCTAGATGATTCCAGCAGAACAGGAGTGATGCTCTGTATTCATGGTTGTGTCTAACTGAAGTATTTTTTCCCACTGGTTAAGTTACAAGTGTATTTGGGCACCCAGTCTGAAGCTCTCTAGAAGGTCAAGTGCCAGCCCCGATTCCCACAGCTCATCCCATCAGCGAGACTGAGGCTGTGACCATGCAGATGCTGATATTCACTAAATAAGTAGACATTTTAAAAGTTCTGTCATGATAAAAGAAACTGTAGTTATGATCTGCTTTAACATATTTATTTCCAAGGCAAGTATGGTAAGATACTATACTTTCTCAAAGCGGGCAACAGATTAATCCCCAAGTTATCAACTCATCAACTCCAATACCACAGAAACACTCATGTGATTTATGTCCTATCTCTTCAATGGGGTACAGTGAGAAATACCAGTAATCAGCTTCTGTGTCCACAGTCTTTGAGTTCCCTTGTTGTACCTGCTTTCATTAAGGTTAGATCAAAATAAATTGTTAGACAGAAATAGCAACATGAACAAACTACACATCCTGAAGCAATTGTTTCTTCCAGCCTCCAAACTTTCAGGATATGAAGGAACATCTCTTGATGTCTACTTAAATTTTGATAAGAAATCAAAGTTCAAAAGCACAGTACATCTAGATATATGGTCAGTACTTCTCATCTGCAGACAGGATAGGAGGAATAAAATATAAAATACAAATTAGGGACCTTTTCTAACAAAAAGAGAAAATCTTCCTTTCACTGAAATTATACTTGCTGGGCCTCACTATAATCTCACAAATTAAAGCATCATTTACAAATTTGATATTGCATTAAAGTTAGGAAATACGTAACATGAATAACTAGCTTTGCTTTTTCATTGCAAGATTCAGATTATTTAAACAGTTTTCACTTCAAAATCATGATTAACACTGCACATCAACCTCTCTGTTCTTTGTATATATATATTCTCAATTGCTCTTAATCTATATAAATATTTTTAATTATCACGTGATTAATAACACAACAGTTACATATGTATATGCAGCTTTATGTAGCAAGCATACAAATACAGGAATTTCAAAGTTTATTCTTACTGATACGTGTTTCTAAAATGGTCACTTATTTGAGACATTTTGAGAACTATATGATAACATAACATTAAGATTGCCAATTTAAGAATGAAGTAATGCAAAAGTTAACAGTTTAAAGTAGCAGCTGTTCAATGTCAATATCTTCAGATTTTATCCATAAATATTAATAATAATAATCTACATGTCCAGTGAGAAAAGCTGGACTGAAAAAATACTATCTATTAGATAGCTGATACACGTGGTTTTAAGAATCTAATCCTTTTCATTTCCTGAACTTAATTTTAATTAAATTATTTACTTAGCATAATATCACCACGGGATTTTTCATTTTCTAATCATTATTTAAAAGAAAGTATATGAAATTGGGAAATGAAGTAAGAATGAGTGCTGTCTTCTTGAAGGCACAGAAATAATTCTGAGGTTACATGTCTGCAAATGTCTGTAAAAATTGTGCAGGTTTTGATACAATATTATTCCACAAATATTCTACCATTCAACGTGAACTAGCCTAACTATATGTATGTGGACTCTTCAAGCAGTACTTACTGCTCAGCTTTTTGCAATTTTTTGTGACATTCAGTGGAGTAAAATGCATTCACTATAGTCCTGTGGAAGGGTTTGACAGTGGCTATGGTTCATTCTTTTAGAGTTTGAAGAATAACATTCACAACAAAAGAGCCTCTGGCAATTGTAGACAAGTTGAAATCCTTTCATGGCAAATAAAATGCCTCAATGTTAGCACCCTAAATAAAAAAAATAAATAAAATGGTAGGGCAAAGCATACATGCGTCCTATTCTCCTCTCCAAGTCCATCTGAGAAATGGACTGATGTGTCACAAGGTAAAAAAAAAAATAACATGGTGTCAGGGCTGAATATTGCCTGGTGCAGACTATGCACAGGCAAGCCAAAGGATACCTATATTTTTCCTGCACTGGGTCTCAGGTTTTCTCTCAGCTACTCTTTTTGGATGTTCCTTGCAATTTGCAGAATCAGGCTCTCTTTTACCCTGATCAGACTATTTTGAATGAGGGCTGGAGCAACTCAAAATAAATTTTCTTCAGTGAGTGTAAATGGCACATATCGAAGTATAGTGGAAAACTCCGTGATTTAGGCTAAGTTTAGGCTCACTTTTGTTTTTACTTTAGTTGGTTTATGCTTATATTTTTCAAAATATCCCAGGAGGTCTAGATCACTATGGTTTTAGAGTGAAGAAATAGCATTTTTTTTTCCTGCTGTGGCTGTTTTGTTTCTTTTATTAGTAAGTTACTAACTTTTTAAAATGGAGAGATGGTAAGGGCTGAAACACTCTGACGTTTAATTTAATGCTGAAGACAATGGGAGACTTATCATTCTACATGCCAGCTTAAGACTGTTGTTTTTGTTTTTTTTCATGGACCCTCATAATTATAATAGGACTCCTACCTTGTTGGATCAATTTACAATTAATACAGTTGTAACTTGCTGCTTGCTTCCATATTCTGTATCTAGCTTTTCTTGCATGCCCTCAATAAATATAAGTGAAAATATATTAGCATCTGGGAGAACAGAATTCCCCAGCTGAGTTTTGATGTGGTGGATTCCTTTATAGAAACTTGCAGGCAGCTTGTAAGAAAGTTAAGAGGATGGAAGCAAATATGCATCAAATATAATATCATCGGCTTAAGTTGTATTTCTTGCCCTGTGTTTACCAGGAATCATATCTCCCACCCTCTGAGTTTCTGTCAGCAATCAACACCATTTACAACACATGCTGCACAGAGAAAAATTACATTACAATGATAGTTGATCTCTGTTATGACATGTATCTTCATGGCTACAGAGGGGAGAGAAATCATCACTGAAATAGCCATGAGTGATATATCTGTCTTTACTCATAAGAAGTGTCATAATAGATATCGGCCCTTGGCTATTTAGAAAATCATTGTTCTTCAGAAAATAAAGTTATTTGTAAAGTCTTAGAAAATTAAACCAAAGAAACATAACTGGAAAAGAAAGCTTTAAATCCTGTAGAACTTAAGGAAGTCTGAATTATTGCATTACATAGGCATACCCAAACTTACATCTAAAAATTTGCACGTGACAGTGTATTACTGGGTACATACTTACATACATGCTTCATGTAATATATTGTTGTATTAAAACTGAAATCATGTTGGTTGTTTTTTTTTCTCTCTTCAACTGTACAGTAAGATCTGCTCTTGAATCTGCCTTTGCCTTGGGCAAACCTATTTTTAAGAATTTCACCTCATGGCTTTTATGTCCAGAATGGAATATCTAAAACTCCTGAGCTCCTAGCTTGATCTGCATAACATAGCCGCAGAATTTTCTCTAATAGTTCTTGCATAGAAAAGAAGAATAATCTGCAAGTTAACTTTATTGAGTTTAACAAGTACAAGAAGCAGAAAGATTTAGAGGTGAAGGATTACTGTCATCTCCGGGCTAAAGTCCCTGTCCAGAAAATTGCTCAGACACTTGAATAATCATGTAACTTCAGTAAAAGTATGCATCAAATTAAGCAGGTATTTGTGTTTTTCATTGTATCTGGACTAAATCTGTTACAGACTGCTGTGGGTTTACGCAACCATAGTGATGATTTATAAAGTTTCTTCCCTTCATGACACAGCGACTTCTGTTATCCGTGAAAATCGTGATTTCACTAAAACAAACTCCAAGTTCTCTTAGGGTATTTATTGGCACACCTGGTAACTCATCGTGAAATGTTTTCTAAAATGACAAATGACAAAACACTCTGTACATTTGCTAGTCTTCATTTTCTTTAGGAATAATTACATATGATATTTTTATTTCATTTGCACTCCAAGATACTCTTTTCACTAAAAGATATAAGTTGCAATGAGTTGAAAAACATGCTTTTCAAGTTGTAAAAGTATGGAACTACTATAAGGTAAACAGATGTTCCGATTTTGTTACTTGTAAACTCCTACTACTTATTAGGACAAATCTCTTGTGTTCTGATAATATATCCAAAAATCTTCTATGAACTATTCTATTTCCCTTTAAATAAACATAAATATTATCATTTTATATTAAATATACAACTGCAGATAAGTAATTAAAATTAAATGTCTAGTTTAATATTTACATAAGTAACTAGCCCCTTGAAACACATTTACAGGTCTAAATTTTTTTTCTAGATACAATATAAAAGTAACTTTGAGCTAGTTACTTCATGGTTCACTATACACAAGAAAAAAATCAAAGTGTATATCAATTGCACACATTACTGAAATTAGTAACTCTTTTGGAGGGAGGAAGGAAAAAATATAACCTAAGTCATAAATCTTTCTAGAAAATTTAAGCATTTTAACTTCACGTCTGTATAACTCTAAGAAAAACATGACATACTCAAACCCTCTAAGTTACCTTATCTAATCACTTCAAACTGTTTTTAAATGCTCATTGCACCTTGTCTTGCTTATGCATTTTGATCTATACCCTTTACAACGGCACTCTATTGTCAAACCACTGTACACAGAGAAAAGAAAGTGTTTGTGTTAGGAGGCCCTTAAAATATACCTGTGATATTACATTACGACTGTCTGATTCTTAGTCTGTGGTGTGTATTATTGGCTAATTAAGGCATGGAAAATAATGTATATGAAAAGATATGTCTTCTTTACTTTCAAGGAAATAAAAATTTCAAATCAAAAGCATCTGTCTTTTTTCGTTTATACATCAAAATGTAATTGGCTATGGTTGGGGTTTGTTGCCTTTATTACTTTTAATAGCTGTACAGCCACTGATTGCCCAAGCTGATGGTTAATTTAATTTCTGTCAATACAATATTGGGGCTGTCTGCATATTCAGGCCATGATTAACTGCAGCAGAGTCCATAACAGTAGTGTTATTATTACTGCATTTAACTACCTCTCGGGAGAAGACAAATTAAATTATGATGAAAATGCTGTTGATTATCATTACGGACTTATTTGTAGAGCACAATTACTGATCTGTTGTAAAATAAATCAAATTTTTTATCATCTTGGTATAAATTAAATGTAATGTAGGCGAATGGAGAGTGGTTACTGAAAGAGTTCAGGCAGCTTTGTATAAGTCAACCAAGCACTGAATTAAAATAATAATCACAGATGAACATGATATTGTATTTTAATAACAAGCTACTTCATGACCAAGTGTGTCTCATAGATTATGGGACTACAACAACAACAAAAAAGCAAACTTAGAATGCTTTATGTGCTGATGACTTAACCCAAAGGTTGAGGCCTTCATATAAATTATTTTACAGTGTTTCTTCTTCAGAAGCTGGAATCATAGTTCAAGTAACTAATTTAAGGCACCACTTAAAAATATGATTACCCTAATAGCCTACATATGACAGTCCTTTAACTTTCCTCCTCCCTCTGATATACTAAACTATGCCATACTATATTAGCACCTTACAGCATGTGGCATTTTATTGATAACTTCGGTGAAAACAAAGTAGGTGCAACATATTTGCACAAATACAACTTTAGTGAAAGCTCACTAGTTAAATGCTCTTTAAACCTACTATTTCAGATTGGGCAAGACAGTGATTTACTGTTTCAGGCTAGACAGTGATTTACTGTTTCATAAAGAAAAAGCGGAGCAAATATAAATGAGCCATTCTACCTTTTCCATGGATAAAGGATCCAACTTTTGTCCAGTATCCTCAGACTATCAACAGTCTTGGGAAACTGGGGGGAGGTAATATAAGAGAGACATAAGTAAAAATAAAATACTCTGAATTTCTACCTCACTGAGCAGATTTCAACCTGAACCTATCTCTCATGGGACTCTGTCCTCAGATTGCTTGTAATACATCTAAATAATCTTCAACAAAATTCTAACTATTAACATTAGCAAGGGACTTGTATCACCATATTGTCCTTACAAATCATACTTACCCAAATCCACTATTCCTCCACAACCTCTGATAAAAAATAGGCCTTATTAACTACATTTTATTCAAGGATCCCTTACACAGAAAGAATCTGTTGCTATTTTGCCTATGGAGAATCAACATAATAAACGCCAAGGGTAGGCTATTTCAATAGACAGCCATCGAGATTTATTTACAGAATTCTACTTTTAATTTTGCCTAACATTAATACTTTGGGCTACAAACATCTAAACTTCCTACCTCAGTTACCTCTTCTCTGTTCTTACTATTGCTTCAGCTGGAACTACTCAGTCATTCGCACAAATGAACTAAGTATGTAGTATGAGTGCTTGAAACCTACAGTTCCTGACATGCCAAATCCACTGAGTTTTTCTTCCCAGCACACAGAACACTTAACTGCATTGGGCTATGCCCAGAGCTCTATGGCACTCCTGATATGCTAATCACATCCATTATACTCTAAGCCTTGCAAAAACTCATACACAGCTCTGGAGTATACAAGTCAATTACTTCTGTAAAGCACCCTTTGGCCTAGCAAAAAATATGACGGGCAGTGAGCCACAAGTTCTAGCTGCAGCTCTTCATCTGATGTTAATAATTCTATGCACTACATAACCCTTATTATGCAGCAAGGCCTCATTAAGAAAGAGACAAGTATCATTTGCCATATTTTGCAGATGGATTAACTCAGGAGATGTCATTTGTGCTGCAGTAGAAATCAAACCCCAGGTTTTTAACAGAGCAGACCCAAGATGCACACACTTAGCCAAGCTACATCTCAATGCTGTGTGTTTGACCATGCTCTGCTCAGTTACAAAACTGCATTTCACACAAGTCAGAAGCTGAACCAAGAAATCTTGACACTGCTAATAAGCTTATGAATACTAGCATGACTTTGCATGACAGCAGTGTTGTTTCCTCTTGCATAAAGATACAAAAAATGCCATAAAAAATTCCTTCTTTCAGTAAAGAGTAATAAAAGTAATTCAGAGAAGTGTCTTAATCAGAAGATCAAAGGATCTAAAAGTAAAACTTGTCAGACCTTTTTCTGTTTCCTTATGCAAAACAAAATTGTGACTGAGGAACAAGTTCACTGGACTGGAATCTAGAAAAGTTGAGCTCTGTTCCCCTCTGCTGAAGAATTCCTTTGGTCATGGCAAGGTATCTCTATCATAATTCAAACTCTTCTTCCTATTATTTGCATTAAAACACCTCTTTACATTCCTACCTTCCTTCAGCTTACTTTATTGGCCAGAAAAACTTACTTTTAGGATCATTTAAATTGAGAACGTGTCACATAGCCCATTCTTTTAAACCATGGAAATCAATATCACAGCCATCCACAGAAATGTGTTTGACTAAAATGCTTTAAGAAAAAAAAAAACAAAAAACCTCTACCATTAGCTTTACAGTACATGAAATTATACTACGCAATTCATGCTAGAGTAAGAAGGAATGGGCCCTGCCACAGAAGAGTTTATATTATAATTTCAAGTGTGAGACAAAACAAGGTTAGCAAAACCAGAAGAAGGGCAGTTTTTAGCTATGCTTCAAGGAAGGCAAGATATACCCCAGAAGGAAATAGAAAATGTGCAGATATAATCTACGCTTAAAATATTCTCACAATCCATTACAAGAAAGGGTGATAGACTCTGAATGAAAAGAAGTTGCTAGCAAGTTCTCCACAATATGCGAGGAAAACACTTTTGTTCAGTTTGTGCTAGCAGCCAAATGGTTTTCAGTCTTGGTGTAGGTCTCACTGTTGACTAGTGTTCTTTCTTTAAAAATAGGGGATTGAAGAAAACCTATCCTGGATAGCATTAACACAACATGGGGACAGAATAATCACATGCAATCTCAGGCTTCCTATGTACACACACACACAGAGAAAACCCAGGTTAATCAGTAACAGCATTCATTTTTTAAATCATTATTTTGTTCATGTACTGCTTCCATCATCCTGACATTGTGATCTCTGCTACAACAAGGGTAAACTGAAGCTACACTAAATTCAAGGGCATTTTAAAAAAGCAGTAGATTTCTATGTATGCAGGTATATACTTGCTAGTCCTACTGTTTAAACTACTGGCTGTTCATTTCCAATGCAGGGAACCAACACAAAATTGACCAAATTCTGATAATGGAAAAGGAAAAGGAAGTGGAAAGCATGCATTCAAAAGAAAATGAACTCAATACAACCTTTTGTGTTTTTGAAGAGGTAACCAACATCAAATTTGTAGACATTGTATACCACTATTAATATTACACTTGATTAAAAATTATAAATACCCATAAAAAGCAAACAACCCTGCAGTAAACGATACAAATATATTCTTTGAACAATTAATGTTTTGCCTGAAATAGCTATGTTATTTCAAAAGCTATATTTGATATGGGTGAAATGCAGTCCGTGCTGGGGGAGCACTGAAAGTATCCCAGCACGGTAGTGGAGGGCACTGAACTTATTTGGTGTGACACACTGCATTCGTCTTCATGAAAGTTTCAAACTCGTGAGATACGAACTGATGTCTATTGTCATTTACTGGCAAACCACGAAGTGTGAACACATATTTCCTTCACAAACATGGAGCAAGATGATAGTTTCAATGGCACTGATGGATAATGTCCTTACATTCAGGGTAAGGAGACTCACTTCACCACTGACACTGTGGGATCCATCAGCTGTCTTAAATAAAAAAAATAGGATCACAGGGTAGTATCAGAGCACATTCAACAGCGTTGAAATTCCATTCACTCCTCAGTAACAAAGCCCATGTGGTTTGATGACTGCTCACAAGATGGCAGATGAGTTCAGAGATAAACTATACTTCCATACATTATTGTATCTAATAACTGTGTCTTCTACAAATGATTAAAATACTAATACATGATTAATCATGATATGGTAAGATCATGAACTATCTCTCCATTGAGAATTTGATACAAAATGTAGTCCTTTCCCAGAACACACTTGGAAAAAATTCTACTGGAAAAACATTGAAACTCAGTTAGCTATTTATCTCCATATAAAATTTTCCTAACAAACACACCCTCAAATTCTTATATTAGAGGTATTTCCAGGCTGGAAACAAGGAGCTCGAACTCAACTTGGTTAAGAAAATCTACAAGGTATTACACTCATGCACTGTCAAATCTAGCTCTTGCTACCAAAGCAGAAGCATCCAGAAATCCTACCAGATCTTGTTCAGTCACAGGACAGACTTTCATCATGATCTTAGAAATCTTTAGAAACAAACGAACCTACAATATCTTTACCTTTCTGTGTCAGCCTTCCATTGGACCTCAGCATACTCACATATAGCTTTCTTAAGAATAGCTTAATAGTTTTCTTAATCATTCCAAGTTATAATGAAGAGTATCACAGAATGTAGATGGATGATAGTATAATACATGTCACACTGGCAGAACTCAAAGCAACTGTTAAGGAAGGGTAGAATTACCCATATTTCACTGACTTGTAGTGTGAAGCACAGAGAGGTAATGACGTTCCTAGACACATCGAAAACTGGTGGCAGAGATAGTAGCAGGACCCTGAGGATTCTGGTTATGTAACCTTCAGTCCTATACCATGCCACTGAGTCTCAAAATGTGAAGCAAATGAAATATCACCATAAAAATTTGCTGTAATAATGATTTTTGATTAAACCCCAAATCATGTTAAGACACTGGTTTCACAACAGTATTTTAAAAGCAATTACAACCAGTTCAATAACACAGGGACAGGTTGAGTATTTTGTTTTATTGATTCTCATTAGAAATATATGCTTCATTTATCATGAACCCCTCTATAGGAGATCAGGATGCAAGAGAGTTCAGTTTGACCTCACTACATGCATAGGTTGGGAATAACTACTTTACCATAAATTAAATTTAGCCCTTCAGCAGGATAGGGCAAAAACTGATCATAGGAATGTGTAAATGACTGTTATATTACTCACTCAATACATGACTTTTAGATTCCTGTTCTTCCATTCTTTTTAGGAAATATTTTGATCCTTCTGCTAGATTGCATTTTCATTTTACATTTGATACTTCACTGCTACCTGTTTTAAAGAAGATTCTGCTTTTCCAGTTTGACTTTATAAAAGCCACTCAAATGTCTCCGTTTGTTAAATCAATAACAAGATTGTAGTAATTCAGATAAGTTAATAATGCCTGTAAAACTTCTTGTTCAAACAGTATTCTATGCTACTCTGGGAAACCAAACACTTAACCACTTACCCAGTGAGAAAGTATCTGCTCAATCTGGTGAAAATATCATATAGCCTTTATGGAATACCGTGTGTCCTATGCAGCTAATTAAAAAGACTATGTCTGCAAAATATGTGATCTGACCTAAAGCCTACCTTTGCAGTTGTGATACTTTAGACAATTAAATTATTATATTCTCAGGTGTGCTCTTCAAGACCTTTTGAATATTTGTGCAATATTAAGTTATGTTTGTCACAAACTGGAACTGATGCGTCATTTATGTGACAAGAGCAATTGCTAAAGAAAATATTCATTCAGATAAAACATACATTTTGCCCTATTTTTTCCTAAAAGGGAAATATTTTTCTTAATATCTGATCATTTATCAGGCTCCAAATAATAAAATATCCTGTTGCAAATTCATACACATGCAGCCACAAAAGCCTTCATACAGATCATTTGTTTTGTTAGTACAGTTCTGATCCTATGTTTTGATTATATAGCAACTCAGAGAATTTGTTATAAATAAAAAAAATATAGTTATTAAAAAAGTCACACCTAGTATCTAGCAAATTAAAAGTACACAAAATGTCTACTTGAGAGAGACTGTGAGGCAAAAATTCAACTTGTTTCAGTATCCCATTATGGCAGTAACAACT
Organism: Callipepla californica brunnescens; assembly: GCA_023055505.1. Lineage (NCBI taxonomy): Eukaryota > Metazoa > Chordata > Aves > Galliformes > Odontophoridae > Callipepla > Callipepla californica. The sequence continues at coordinate 40,361,025 of JALIRH010000004.1, read as the reverse complement.
TGTCTATCTTTATAGGCACTACAGCAAAAAATCCCAAAGCACTATTAATCCAAATTGAGGATTTTTTTTCAACCCCTTTTAGTGATGAAAAACCTGAGCTCCCCAAATCTAATGATGTCATCTGTCAGGTGGCAATACTATCAGAAAGATAACCAGACATATTCAGATATATTTTAGAGCTAAATTCCTGTTACATCAGCTAAACACCCATCTTAGAATAGTTGACCCTGATTCTTGCTTTTAACAAAAAAAAAGAAAAAAGACTGTCTATAAAAAGATAATAAAAAGAAAACAAAAGCAAAAAAAAAAAAAAAACAAGCTAGACCTTTCTTACTGAACTCTGTAAAGTCAAATGCATAATGTATACTCTACATAATTTTTAAACTTTCAGATTAATTTTCTTTTATTTTTCAAGTGTAGTATCTGTTGTTTTTTTTTTAATGAAACCAGAGCAATGAGGGTATAAACACTCAGAACACCCAAAAGCCAAGAGCCTAGAAGATAACACACAACACAAACAGCAGCTATTAATCAGAATTTTTACTCTGAAGCAGGTTTGTTGATTTAAAAGTCGACAGCATCACCACAAAACAAAACAAAAAAAAAACAAACACACCACAAAACTAGTTACGCCCAGAAATTATACTTGTTTTAATGTTCTGTGGCCATCCCATGTTCAATGCTGAATATAAACACAAGTCAGGCAACTGTTTGCAGTCATTGTGCAACAAATATCTGAATTATGATTTTCTAGGAAGATACGCTGCAAGATACATCACTGCTTCTTTTAGTTTTTCTAAGCAAACACTTAACTGAAGCCCACGGAAGTCTAAGCAGAGTTAAGGAACACTACAAGCAACACACAGAAGAGAAAATATTACGAACTCAGCATCCACATGCAGCTTGTTTCCTGTACAAGTGGAGAAAGTGGATTTGAATTGTTCATGGGCCTGACTTATGGTATCAGCTGAGAATCTCCTTGTCCTACAGAGATTTCATTATACTGAGACTCATTTTCTTAGCACACTTTTGAACATGATGCCCTAAATGCTCAGGTACACTGAAATCAGTTGATGAAAAATGCTAAAGATGAATAGAAATTTTATTATCAAGGGCACTGAAAATGAGGTTGAGCTGCTTTAAATGCAGACATGCATTCCCAGCTATTCTAATCGATCCATATAATACATGTAATTGCAACTTTATATCTTATTATTGTCTCCACAGGGGTTTTGTGGAAACAAGATGCTGCACATTCCACATTTTGTACGATAACACACAAACATTAAATTATGTTTTTAAGGAATAGAAACATGAAATACTTAGTGAAAAATAGGCAGCATTCTTATTCATGGGAAATATTATTTGTAGAGAGGCTGCAAAAGGACTTGCTTCTCCCAAAATCGCACTGAAAAATGTCCAACTGCCGTTGATCAAAAGAAAACCAACTCATATTAATCCCTGTTAAACAGAAATGTATAGCACTCAGAGAATATATGTGAAGGACTAAACTCAAGAAATAAGCTGATAAAGGAGTTGAAAATTAGAATCTGTTGTGGCAAGAATGAATCCTTATTTTAAAACTGCACTGAAGTTTTTCTTCAAACTCAATTGCTTTCTTTAAGTACATTACGCTACGCAACTAGAGGGATGAATAACTGCAAAAAATGTTTGAATTCCATCTAGTTTAATGGGATTTGGGTAGGAAAAGTGAAGGCGTTTAGGTCCTGTAATACTTCAGCCTGCAACTTAATATGCAGATGGTATCAGCAATTTGGTGCTTCTTAGATAAGACCCAGAAATCTTATCCAACTTACAACACTAATATGACACTTTGTGTGCTCACCACCTTTATGTTCTTTTCAGTCGTTGTAATCAAATACTCACAATGAATTTTTACTCATCTCTTCATTTAGGTATTCTGGAAATGTAAGCATATGTGATGCCAATGAGTTCCATGTTGTTTCACTCTTGATACATCAGTGCCATGAAAGGCCCAAATAAGCAGAAATCACCATGTGTTCGTGATCATAGACATATATTTCACTAATAATATGTAAGTTGTTCTAAGATTGCAGGCTAATAGCATAACTAAATACTTGCAAGTACAGAAAACGGTCAGCTGTAATGTTGCTCCTGGTTATCACCTTTGCTTCAGACTGCTTCCAACATTCAAAGATTATTTTTTCTAACAATACATTTAACTTTAGCTAAACATTTCACTGATCTACTTTCACAGATTTTTTTTTTTTTTTGACAAAAATATTCCCTCCCTATTTAGTATCTTCCTTGATGAAAGCTATCCCACGATCAATCATTCTCACAGCAAAGGAGCATTCCAATTCCTTGCCTTCCCCTGTCCATTTTTATTCTAGATCTAACTAATGGATAATGGAAGAAAATTACTGTAGTGTGTTTTTTCTCATGCTCTCAATGTTTCACTATAATACTTTCAGTTATGGATATTAGGAACGGACACATCATTTCAGAATTTATTACTTTTGTATCAAATATGGAATTTATCTATTTCTTTGTTGCTAAATATAGTCTGTAAGGGCATCTACAGATCCCATCACCTTATGAACCTTATGGACCACAGTTTTGTGTTTAGAATGTGATCAGATCATCATATTCACCAATAAATTATTTCTGGTGTTATTTCTTAGATCAGAGAGACCAGATCACTGTTTTATCCCAGATTTCTTTTTTCCTAGATATGCTACACTGTCCTTAGCCACTGAAAGGTAACTTGTGGTAATTTAAACATGTGGTTATTTTTCCACCTGACACATATTTCATCAGTAATCTGCCACTCTGTCTCTGAGAATTTCACCAGTTTGAATGATCTGCACACTTCCACATCATTAATAATGATGCTAAAAGTGGAAACAAGTATACAGTTAAACTCTGCTGGGCTTCCTTCATGCACATCCAAGTTACAAAACTGAAATAATCAATTATGAAATTTTATACTTTTCCATTCCATCTAGTTGACTAACAACTTATGATATGTAGAAGCAATACATTTTCATTTTTTTCTGAGATCAAAATCCTAGTCAGAGTTTACCTAATAGCCTGAACATCTGCATTTCTCCTTCCTAAATTCTTAGTCTCCTACACCATACATCAAACTATAGTTTGTTATGTCTCTTCAAGAGTAAGTTGACTTTTTGCCATATTTGGTAATACAGATCATCTGAAACATGCCACATAAATTGTAATTCTACTGTCAGTAAGGGGAAAAAAAGTTTTTTTTATTTCTAGAAGGCAATCCAAATAGTAGTGTATCAAGAATGCTTTATTTTTATATAGTCAATGTACGTTCTTGCACACAAAGAAAATCATCTCTCCACTCTCTCATGGTTTTCAGGACAAAACCATGGTCAGAAGGTTGCCTGAGGTGACCTGATTGAAACTTTTCTTTGTGGGGAACAAAGCAAAGGGTAAAGGGATGGTTCGTGTAGATGAAGACTTTTAGTCAAATAAGAGTCTGCATCCTGCCACATATTAAAAATAAACAAACAAACAAACAAATAAATAAATGAAAATATGAAAAAAAACACCCACAAACCCCAACCTTTCTAGGTTCAGAAGATATTAACATCTTCACAGACTTTTTGATGTCAGGCCACCACTAACAGTGGTGGCTATCACATGAACAAAAGATGCCTAGATTTGGAGGTACTACCAGAAATTCTTTACATTATGTTCAAATTCATTGAGTGGATCACTATGAGGCTTCTGGCAAAAAAGTCCACTTGAGTACTGATTTGGATATTCTACCACTGATAGCGAGCTCTTTACTACACCATATTATTTTACAAAGTGTTCAATGATTCACATTTGGAGATGAGCTTTAATTAGTAAGGTTATAAACTCTTTTTTAGGTCATCTCTTCGAGAACATCCACATCTTATTGGTTGTCATCTTTAGTTACAGACACTCCTGTGAACAGTTGAAATTGGAATGCTGGCAATGAAAGGATTTGAGAATCGCCATGAGCCAGAGAGAATATTTTTACTGACTTAGTAATCTTTTCTGTTGTGCACAGAACATTTTTCAGAGAACAGAGAATTACAAAATTTTTGAAAATCATGTTCACAATTGAAGCTCTTGTTATCCCTTGCAGAAGAATTAGGAGCGTTACCATTTAAGTTTCATGAATGTAAAGATGTGCTTCACTTTGCTAAAAAAAAATAAAAACAGATTTGGTAGCCTGGCCAATCACGTTAAGAATATTGCTGAGACGCCTAAAATGGCATCTAATTGTTGAAGTCAGCTGAAGATTTTCCAATAGTATTATCATTATCACTGAATCACACTTCAGAACTGAGAATAGTAAGGAAGTAGCCCATATAGGATAAAGAATAACATTTATACAAGGATGATCCTTTCCAACACAACAGATCACAGGATGTTAAAGGCAGTCTCAAAATGCATAAGAAAGATCCTAGGTATAAAACGTATCCCAGGATGTTCTTTTCAAATTTGCTAAGTAAGAGAAAATAAATCAAGTACAGACCAGAACACAGGAGATCATTAGCAAGATGATGGAGATAGATTTAAGATTCTCTAGTAGATTTTTTTCCTGTACAAAATTTATTTCATTGACTGTTGCCAGGAGATGTCTGGGTGAGAGCCAAGAGAATTATGGCAATAGATCAAGAGGAAATAATATAAACAGATGACAGATACTGTCAGAAAGTTAGTATCTTGATATCTTGTTTTTCATAATACTAGCTAATTTCTCATTAATGCTTGAAAAGTTTTTACAGAAAAGGAATATTTCTAAATAAAACAAAATTTTAAAAACTGCATTGACCTTAAGAATGGCCAGGGATACTACAGTCACAATAAGCAGAAAGAAGCAAATACATAGGTAGCTCTGAAAGTAACGCCTCCTATTTATTTCCATGGAAACTTCAACAGATACAAAACGTACAATAATTCTATATGATAGAACAAATTATCAGGTACAAAACAGTATTTTTCTACAGTGTCTCCACCATTTGCTATGCATTTTTGTCAGCACTGAACAAGAGCCTGCAAGCCCCACTCTTAAATTCTGCACCAGTGGAGGTGATCCACTGTTGCAGTCACCACTGCTGAAATGCACCACCTACCCCATCACTGTTCCCACATCCATTGTTTGGTCTGCATATAGGCACAGCAAGTGGCAATGAATGTCAGTGGGTGCCTTTTTTTCCACATGGAAGAATTTAATTATGTACGTTTCCTTCACATGTACTTCTACATCAAAGAACATTTTGCCAGACAGCCTCTATGATGCCATCTATTGCAAAGCAACAAAATGAAACTGAATATCGATGGGAAGGTTCAACCTCTACTGCTGTACTACCAGCATCTGCCTCTGCTTTTGTGGGCCAACTTAATTACGCAGGAGGCATTACTTTTCCAACATCCTTCATGATCCTCCTGCACATATATACTCAGCTCTCGAAAGACATTAGCAGATTCAGCATTTAAACTGATATTTAAAAACAAAGTAGAAATTAGCACTAGTATAATCAGCAACAAGTATTTCCTTATTTGAGAGAGTTTTCCTTCCTTGCAGCAAATAGAAATCTCCAAGAATCAAATCACCCATCCTTCCATGTCAAGGAAGGCACACACTAGCAAATGAAATAGATAATTTAAAGTAAAAGTAATACAGAAATCTCACTTTCCCTTTCCTCCCTCTTCTCTACCCATATATACTCCACGTGAGAGGTGAGGTGCTTGCAGCATGATAAAATGATACTCCAATCGCAACCACATTAGGGAACTGACTTTCAACTTCCAGTCAGTCTTTAGGTTGGCCTTATTGCTTAGGTTGTACAGTCAGAAAGTTATTTAGCTGTACACATTATGTTCTGAGTGGGCTGAGTGCATGTAATTTATGACTGTTGCACTTTAATGCATATTTAATAAAGCTGCAGACATTTATACACCAAATCAACTGTGTCAATTTTGTTTGCTTTGGGAGGATGGAGATGTCCCATGGCAATGCTGACACTCCTAGTGAGAGATTTAAATTGTAAGACATTTCATTTGAGAGGAGAGCACTTTTAATATACTGTAGCTTGATACAGCAAAAAATAATCAGCAAGGACTGACTAACCAATACAGGGAACAAGAGAAATAAGATGCCTTGAAAAAGTGTCTCACCTTTTGATTTCAGACAAAAAGAAGGAAATTAGATATTGGCTGGCTTGGAAAACCCCCAGCCAACAGCCAAAACTGATGATGAAAATTTATTTTACCTCAGAGGTCAGAAGGGGAGGGGATTTAAATAGGGAAAGGGAGATTATCTTTCTCAGTAAGCACTGTCTACTGGAGTTCTGAGTACTCCTTTCTTTCCATGCAAGGACCACTACATAAATAAAAGTGACTTTTCTCCTGTGCCATAGAGGTCCACTGCAGAAGCAGACTATCACCTGATTACTGTTCCTGTACTGAGAAACAGAAGTAAATATGTTTTTCAATGATAGGAGAGCCATGCCTTGTAATATTAAATATATTTTTAAAAATTAATTATGTATTTACTAATCTGAGATATTTGTACCCATTATAAGGAAGATGCATTTGCATTTCAACACTTTCTACGGTTTGCCCTAAATCAATTCATGTGCTAGATGACAATATCAACTGACATGATAGTTGATGAGGGCTTGACTTTTAACTAGCTATATATGAAAGAGATCTTTCAACCAGTAAAGGAGTCTGGATTGAAGCTAGCTAATATTTGAAGGTTAGAACTAGACTACCATCCTTGTTCTGACAGCCATTCATGTAGATCTACGTTACCTAGCCAAGCCTCAATACTGCTAATAGCCTGAAGGTCTGCAAGACAGATTTCAAGAGACCATGCCAAACTGTGTGCTGCTGTTGCTATATCACTAGCAGCAGTCAAAGTAGCTAATTTAAAAGATATGCAGATATGTCAGGACAGTGATTACAGGATAAGCGTGTCCTTAACTGTCCAAGGTTTGACTGCCTTGGACACTCAATATTGTTGCTGAATCATGATGTGTTTCTAAACTGTAAGGATTGTTTAAAATTTTTTTATTTTAATAGTAAACGTGACCTGTTCTTCTGTATAACAAGCCAAGAAGCAATGTATGCATGCACTGTATTAGATTGAGGAGCCTAAAATTTGAACTTATCAACAAAGCTGAAATATGTTAAATAGACAAATCACTTTAGACAGAGTTGCATTGATACATATGCTATATTATAACTGCAAGATTGATTAAAAAATTCACTAGTTGAAATGATGAGCAACAGCAGTCAATTAGAGTTTATCAAAAAAGATATATATTTTGATAAAATTAAGACAATCATTTGAATTAGAATATTTCTTATTTAAACAACATAGGAAGAAAGAAGGCCAAGGGCACTCTAGCTTGTATCAGAAACAGTATTGCCAACAGGAACAGGAAGTGATCACCCCTCTGTACTCAGTACTGGTGAGGCTGTGCCTCAATTTACACGTTCAGTTCAGAGACCCTCACTGCAAGAAAGACATCAGGGTCCTGGAGCATGTCCAGAGAAGGGCAACAAAGCTGGTGAAGGATCTTGAGCACAATACTCATGAGGAGAGAAGCTGAGTGAGATGAGATTTTTCAGTCAGGAAAAGAAGAGGCTCAAGGGAGATCTTACTGCTCTCTACAACTACCTGAAAGAAGGACATAACACAGCAGGAGTCAGCCTCTTCTCCCACATAACTAGTGATAGGACTAGATGGAAGAGCCTCAAGTTGCTTCAGGGGAGATTAAGGTTAGATGTTATGAAAAATTTCTTCTCTGAAAGAGTGGTCAGGCACTGGAACAGGCTGCCCATGGAGGTGGTTGAGTCATCATCCCTAGTAATGTTCAAGATGTTGTACAGAGGGGGATGGTTTAGTGGGAAAATATTGGTGGTATGTAGGCAGTTAGACTGGATGATCTTAGTAGGCTTTTCCAACCTCGGTGATTCTATGATTCTGTGATAGGGAACAAAAATATGACTACAGGAAGATCATTGGGTGCTTCTTCATGGTTTTCAACAGACCAGGATCTCACACAGGAAGAGTATTTTGCTCCTACATATCTGATTATTGTTATTCCCTGTAAGTCTAAGTAAACTCACAGCACATGACAAAGGTGACATTTTCCAACTTTCTCATAAACACAGCGTGTATATATTACTCTCAAAATTTAGAACTGAGGAAGAAAGATTATTCCTCATGCTCACAGTACAGCGTGATTATCCAGCAAATGAGAAAGGGCCCAATATCTTATAGATTCATAGATACATTAGGTTGGAAGGAACCTACAAGATCATCTAGTCCAACCATCCTCCTGCCACCATCCCTACCCACTAAGCTACTAAATCAAATCCCCCAGTTTATTTATTTTTTTATTTTATCTTCTAGTCAAGCAACTTGAACATCTCTGGGGTTTGCTTATAGTAGGACATGAAGTTTGAAATCAGGCATCTGAGCTAACTAGAGTGGCTGTAGAGATGAGAGTAATGCATCCTCATTTTCTGGAACTTCAATTAATATCTCCCACTCTTTTTTTAAAAAGTTTCCGAGACTTCTTTCTTACCCACCTTCCCCTTATAAATATATCCTTTTTAATGTTCAGTAATTTTCATTTATCTTAAAAAAACAAAACAAAAAACAAAAAGCCATGGCTTTTAATTTAGTCTCTAACATTTTTCCTCCCAAGACTTTCCATTTTTATACAGAAAGAAAACATTAATATCTATTGACAAAAATCTAAACCACAGAAATTTTACCCTGCATGTATACAGTGTTTTCAAATCTGAGAAGCAAGCAAGGAAATGTGATCAAAAAATCCACACATGGAATAGGTTTTTTGAAGATTGAATACTTTTGGTATAGCACCACAGAAAGCGCAATACGGTATGGGATGTCTATTCTGATAGCATGATTTATTCCTGCTCATCTGGTGTCACTGACTCTATCCTCACTGTGGATGATTACAGTACAAAATCAGTTAAGGTTACAAAATCCTGCTAACTCGATACTATTCAGTCCAGCAGCTCAAGGGTGGGAAAAATACACTATATCAACTGTTTTCTATTCTACTGTATATATTTAAATTGGACCTTGGGATGACCATTTATTACATTGCATGTTATGGGCTCCCAAAAATAAATGACTTTTTGACACAAACTTTCAGGCTTTCTAAAACCAGCTTCCACACTGCTTGAGGCTAGAAATTTCATCTAAATATTATTGAATTCCAGCACAACATTAGCATGCAGAGATATTTACAATAACACAGCCATTACAACTCAATCAAAAGCTGATTTCAGCCAGAATTATGCAGAATTAAATCTTGCAGGATTCAAATTATTAAAAATCAGAGACTCAATAAAGTGTGGTCTAGGAGTCCCATTTATCAAGGGAGCAGAAGTGCCTCTACAGTTATAGTGACTTTTTCATATATATTCTGCAAGAATTTGCATGCGTTTTAAAAGATCTGAGTTTAATTCTTATGGAATTCAAGTAACTATACTATATTTATACAGCAATAGATGCCAGCTCAGAATCATTTCTTTACATTTTGCTTTCTACAACTATTTTAAATTTTAAATACATTAGTTTTTAGTTTAGATTCCTACTGTGTAGAAAGATGCTAAGCCAAAATAAAATAAATATATGTATTCTTGGTTTCAATAAAAGCTGAACCAATGTACCATTACAGGTAACTAGAATGAATTCAAAGTTACAATTAAAACCAACATTGCTATGGATATAATGCACCGAAAATAATATCTTGTTATCGTTGACCAGTGATTGTTTTCAAAATTTTCTACATTTTGGCTTTTTACCAACTCAGCAGGGCAGAGCAGCCAGGCCTCAAGAGAAAGGCAACTCTTACTCCTATACTAACCTTAACCTTCTTCTCTTACCCCTCCTCACCCAAATCCTTCAAAAAAGAAAAGAAAAAAATCCCATAATCCATTTGAGGATCTTTCTTTTAATTCATCATTCTGTGATGAAAGTTCTGGCACCTCTCTCACTGTTCTGTGAATCCTTTTTTAACAGTCATTTCTCTCCAAAACACTGTTTTATAGTGTTTCGGAGAGAAATAGTTCTGTCCTTTATAATACAAGGGAAAGAAGTAACAACGAATCTCCACACAGGGCCCTCAACACTTGTTTTGCTCCAATTGAGCACTTAGTTATAGAACAGTAAAACTGAAATAAAACCAAAAGATCACAATTCTAATTTTTACTCCTCCTCTTCTAGTATTGCCAATTGTACTTTTAAGTTGATTCCAATTGTATTTGTATTAAACACTTATAATGAAATACTGTTATATTCAGAACCTAAAGCCACTGTCAGGAATGAAATGCTTCAGTTGTATTCCTGTGTCATGCTCTATTTTCACAGTAGCCCAAAACTACATTATACACCAATGCCAAAAGAAAACACCCATGGATCTTCACAACAGTAAATGTAATTAGCCCTGAACATGGAGAATTTTCCTGCAGAATTCAAGCTCTGAACATCCTTCCTCCTAACCCAGGCTACAAAGGATGAGGCCAGCTGAAAGTGAAAGCAACTGGATAAAGCAAAGTAGCACTTTTAAGTAGAATCCATAGTTCTCCAGTCTTTCTGCTGTCATGACTAGAGAGAGAGGATTTTGCTTCAATTTGCCATATTCTAACTTTAATTTCAACCTTACTAAAGATTAATTTCAAATTGACCAATAATTCTTTATGTAAACAGCTCAAAATTAAAGGGAAATCAACTTAGAATAGCTCAGTCAGCACTATGAGCAATCCTACAGCTAAACCGGCACTAAGAGAAGGTGTTAAAACATCATCTGTAGATATATTTAAAAAAGGATTATAGGGCATGCTGAAGATTAGACAATTTAACATACCTTCTTGATGTGATCTGTGATTCTATTGTTTAACTGGCTTCAAGCACAACCATCTGGAAGGCAGTCCTATAAAGTTTAAGTGAAGGATTTTTCAAGAAAAATTGCCTGAACAAGTAATGGTCATGAAGTAGCTGAAAATTATCGACTTTCCCCACAATCCTGTCACCTTTTTTTTTTTTTTTTTTTTAATTAACATTACATCTTGGTGAATATATAATAGGAGAATTTATGTATATTATTATCCTAAACAAAAATCAAATTTCAGCCAGAGAACTACTACTAATGGAAGCAACAGGGGCACACCTGAAGGAAGAATTTGCCCCTACATGTTAATATAAAATTATATAGCAGAAGAAGATGAAAAACTAAACTAAGGAATTAAGTAATTTAAAAGTAGAGGTTGCAATTTCTATCAGAACTTGAATGTCTACAATTATACAGATATACTATGCTTTTTGACACGTTCAAAGAAAAGTGATTATTTTCCACTTGGGGAACATATTTTAGTGACACTTAAACTTTTATGCTATAACAAAATCTAGAAATGAGCTTTTCCACAAAGAAATATTCAAACTACATTTTTTTGTTGTTTCCCAGGATATCACTGAAATAAAATGGTGAAATTCTGCATGGAAAACATGCGTGCATGTAGGTACATGGATGTCTGTCAATGAGAGGAAGTTTTACTCTTAAGCAAATAAAAAGTGCTCTAAAATCATTAAATATCAGTTATGAAAGCTCTTACTTTCCATAGGCTTTACTACAGATGGGCAGAAATATTCATTCACAAATGGATACATGAATTGAGACACATTCTCAGACATAATTAAATATAATTGCAAGAATTCAAAGTGATCTCACTCAGACATACCTTATGCAAGTATCAAGTCAGCAACAATACATCAAGAAATCATCTTTAACACTTTTTGGCCCATTATATTTCTTTAATACAGTGGAAATTGCCTAAATAAATTCTTTTCTCAAAATTTCATTATTTGTTAAGAAATGTACATCTGACTATGCTATCTTCCACACCCAGTTTTCCTGAATGTTTTAGTAACCAGTATCCTATGTATGTGCAGACACTCCAAAGGCAGATATCCACAAAGTGGCTTAGAAAATTATACCTTTTTTTAACGATAAAGGGAAAGCACTGACTAAAGGAGTTTCAACTTTCACTCTTAGCACTAATGAACAACGAGCAACATTCTTTAATCAAGGCAGCCACCACTGATGAGCTTAATGTCCAAAAGGTTGGAAGATTTCTAATGAGCATGTTCCTTTAGTACAGTACCAAAATTGACAAGAACCACTCCGTTCACTTCAAATGGAAGAAGGATGAAAACTCTATTAAATTACAGATATGTCCAGACTCTTCTGATAAATGAGATGACAATTCTTCCACCCAGATACTGGAGCCTGCTGTACCCCCATGAAAACTGAACTTATTTTTCAACTCATTTTGATTCATTTGCAGGCTTTACTGAAACAGCAGCACTACAGAGTAGAGGTTAGGTTTTCTTCCATAGATTTTATCCCTTTTGCTCTCAAACAGTATAACAGATGAATAAAAACAGGGAGAGTATGATTTTCTGTGAACACACAGCACCTACCACTGAAGTTCTTGGAGCTGACAAACTAGGGGCTCAATTCTCATTTAAATTCATGGGGAACATGTAACCATCAGTCATTAAAAATATTTTATGTTACATATGTATATACAAGTATATCACAATCTGTGCTACTTTGTCTCAACCAAGTGGCTTTCTGACTGAAACAATAAAAAAAACCTATGACAATTTACAGCGAATAACACAACAAAAAGATGAATTAAAGTTTGGTTAATTAAAATGGATAAAAGATTAATGAATACAGTGTTAAAGAAATATAGAAGTACGAGTACATTAAAATAAATATATTCTCTGCTGAAGATATATATTTTAAAATAATGAATTTATTTCTCAATTTCCAAATACTTTCCACTCTAGAAAAGCCTAAATAATTTTCATTACTCTCTATCAAGTTAGAAAGGTTTATCAATTGTCAGTACATATCTTGAGGATCACAACTTTGAAGGACTGTAAATCCAGCAAGCTTGGCTTACTTCTAGCTTATTTTTGTGGGATTTAACCCAAGCCATTTCTAAATGTTTCAAAAATTATTTTGTATGATATATTACTTATTTTAATCAAATACGATTTTTTTCTTCTAATTGTCACTGCTATGGCAAATTCGCAGGGGATGATCTGACTTGTGTACATTTCTGACAGTGAAATTGGTAACAACAGCTGCTTTGTGCCAGCTAGCGCATGTACCGTACCTCTCAAGCCTTGTCATTCACATCTCCCCTAATTACCAAACATCTGCTTTCCATTTCCATTAACACTGCACTACCAGCTTGTCTAGTTTAATACCAGTGACTCTTGACCTCCCCTAAGGAAGACACTTTCTGTCAAAATTCCCCTAAAAGAAGCCAGCTCTGCACACTAAATCTGTATTAAATGAAACAAACAAAAAAATTCCCCCCCCCCCCCAAAAAAAAGACGAAAATAGGAAAAAACCACCTTCTCAAAGGAAAAGCCTCTTGCAATTAAATAAATAAGATTTAAAATAATTTTGTACAAAAGCATGCACCCTTCTCAAATTGTACTTTGCCTCCAAGAAGCTTGAGAATTATATTTAAGCTTAGAAATGGGAATATTAAGTGCAACATACAAAGTGAAGGGATACATGACAGGTTACAGTAACAGCCTGTAGGTTAGGGTAACTGCATATCTGGCAAATATAGAACTATTATCTGTAATGATATCTGTCTACTTAAATGGAGACCATAATGGAAGGTCCCAACTGCCTTTATTATTTTTTTAATTATAGGTTATTATAATGGTGTTAATGTTCACTAGTTAATCCAGCTTTCTAAAATTCAGAAGAATTATGACTATAACTTACAGCAATTCTTTTTCTTTATTCCAGGTTGTGCTCTCATAAAAATTTATTCCTATTTGGAAATCAGATGGTACTTAAAATATTTAATGGCTTCATTTTGTTTTCAAGTTACAGTACACTATAAAAGAACAAGAATAAAAAAAGGTTAAAATTGTGG